>CARXXK010000002.1:107651106-107701247 GCA_949089665.1 Macrosiphum euphorbiae | reverse complement strand
GTACGGCAGAGAACGCTGAACTCATTAAAAATATTATTATATATTATTATTATTGATATACAATGGAATAACTATAAAAATGTGAAATGAATATCTCTGTACGGGCCATGACTAAAGATATTATATTATATAGATATATCTTTAATCTTGGTACAGGCTAAACTCTGTAACACGATTATAAAGAAACGATTATAATCGTGCTCTGGAAAGATTACAAATTGTATTAAAAAAAAAAAATTCTTTGATGCATTATTATAATAAATTACTATTTACTTATAGAGATATGTTCGACAAAATTAGGTAGATCCTATTATTATTTTATATTTATTTTTATTAATAACATATATTGTCTAGGTGATTTCCCGATTTCGGAACAACCTAAATAACGAAGACTTAAGACCAGAGTCGGCCTGGGATCTAAAGGGCCCAGGAGGCAAATTATTCAAAGGGCCTCTCAAAAATACCAAAACTCAAAAACATAATTTAAAAACGTTTTATAGATATATATCACATAATATTGATCGATATACATATATATAAATTTATATATAGCAACATAATATCCATCAAACATCACAGTACGTATTTTAACATAATCATAGATTCCAAAATTATCACATCATTTTTTTATTACCACGGACTAAGATATTATAATTTTAGTATCATTAAAATAATAAAATGTACCTATATTATATTATTATTATAAAATTATTTAATAGATAAAAATGCATACCACTAGGCTACATAGAGTAGGTAATTTTTCGTAATTTCATTTATTTCTTGAAAAATACGGGACGGTCCTCGGAGGCGATCGCCTCCTAGCCGTCTGGGCCGGGCTGATACCAACAAGACACAGGACGGCACCTATTATTGTATAATATTGTTTTATTATTTTATAATTTGTAGCTAGGTGATGTAAACATTAGTGTACTATGAATGAAAATAATTTTGCAGTTAAATTTAAAATAGATAACAGTATAATACTGCAGATTATTTAAATTATGTAAAATATTTAATTGTTGTTGGGGCTTTAAGAAAATTCGGACTCTATAGGCTGCAGCTGAGGATTATGTCTAGTCACGCCTATGAGTATTATGTTTCAGTATTAAAAAATATAAGTAAAATGTATTCATGTAAAATTGTAAGTGTAAAAAATAAAAATATAAGTAAAACTGTAGTGTAATAACTAATAATATAAGGTTATAATACAAAACTATGTTTTTGGCGTATTCACTCACGAAAATTTCCTTATTCTTGTATTTTGTAAGTTTTCTTTCTAAGAATTTTTTTTTTTTAATTTGTAACGGTGAATTTAGGCTATTGATTTTAATGTACGTTTCTGTTTGTACTTCTTTTAATTTTGTAATTACGGAATATATTATTATAATTATTGGGGTGAGTTGAATTGAAACTTGAATTAAAATGTGCATGAAATGATTGACATGCTCTAATTGTTGTATTAACTATCAACTAATGCTCAGGCCCACACATAAGCGGAAAAATAGGATCTTCTCCTATCTATGTATCGATTAAATTATCTGTGAATTTAGCAACTCGATTATCATCACGTTTATATTATTGTTAAAGTAAAATACTCTGACACATTTTCCGGCTCTAAGAGTAGTCCATAACAATTAATCAACCATTTGCTTATGTCCGAATCTTTTGTTTTGTAGTCTACACTTAATCCATTGTGTCTTATACCTATTCCTATACTAAGCTTGTGATATGTGGAATGGGCATCTATATAATACCTATTTTAATGTTTGGCCAAATAAAGTTACAAACGCAATGGATGACTTTTTAAAAATCGCTGATAATGGCTTAAAATCACAATGTATAGCCCTACATTTTTCACTGAGGTGTTTTAAACAAGAAATATATGTACCTGTAGTTTTTCCGGCTAATAAACAAAAACAAGCGGTACCTATGTAATGTCGTAATGATGATATTTATATGACCATTGACCAAATATTATAAAAATCTGTTTAGAAAACTTGGCACAGTAATACAGTTACTAGATAGGTATTTATTAGATTCCTCAATATACATTATAGGTGTAGTAAAAAATGTTTGTATTTATAGATAATATTTACTTCATCCAATGCCGTCTTAAAATACCTTGTTGGGCAACCATATTATCTTAAATCGTGGGTATAAGACATATTATGTACTTATCTATGGTATTAAAAAAAATTTACCTATAATAGGTAGGTATAATAAATTCCAAATTAATCATATCACAATAACCATTAGGTACTTATAACGCGTTATACATCAACGACAAACCATGATATATAATAATCATAGATATATAATAGTGTACTTTAGAACTTTCAAGTACCCACGAATTATATTATACAATCACAACAATATAACTAAAATAGTTATTCTAGGTTTTTTATTATGTAATTTCGTCCAAATTTGAACTTAAAATGACAATAAAAATAAACTGTTTTTTTTTTTTTATATATTTCATTTATCCATTTCACAATATTTTGATTTCTTTGTGTTGTTGACAAAATACTGAGAAAAAAAACATCATCTCACAGAAAATATTGACTGTTCAATAAATGTCATTTGTTTATATACAACATAAATTCTAACAAAATAGAATTAAGTAAGAAGTATGAAGAAAAATTAATTAATTTCACGTCACTCAAGACACACAGTTTGTAAATTGTCTGTTTGATTCGGATGGTTCAGATTCTAAATTCTGAATGGAAGGAGCAGACCTGTGAAAAAAAATAGTTAGTTTTAGTTCTTAAATTGTGGTTCCCATTTTGTGCAATAAGCAAGGTAACAAAAGTTTATTTATAAAATTGTATCCAAATAGTGTTAAATATCACTACACTCATTTGGGCAAACAATGTTGTCTTGTTTTTCCAAAAATTCCATATGATAGGTATTGTTTTTTAAAAATGCGAATAATTAAAATAGCTATTATAGATAATCAAACAAATAAAAACAAAACCCTTACCGATTGTGAATCATGTGACTTTTTACTAAATGACCAGCAGTCAGAGCCGACATCAGCGACAGTTCGCCAGCTAAAACTGTTGCACACAGTATACGTGCTAATCGTTTAGCGTTGGCCCCAGGGGTTTGAGAGTTTGCACCTCGTACGCCAAGCATTTCCAAACACGCAGATTGACCAGGTAATGAAGTTCCTCCACCTACTGTACCAATCTCAACCGAAGGCATTGTACATGATACATACAGGTCTTCACCACATGCTTCCATCAGTGTCATGCAATTGCTGCTAGCCACATTTTGAGCTGGATCCTTAAAGATTGAGGCAAATAATTAAATATATGGCTAAAATATTATAATGTTATCTTAACATTGTATAAAACCAAGTCCCGCTGTCTGTCTGTATGCTTAGATCTGTAAAACTACACAACGGATTTTGATGAGGTTTTTTTTAATTGATAGTGATTCAAGAGAAAGGTTAGGTAGGTCCAACCCTCGGAGGTGCTCAAACAGGAAGATTTACGATGGACATTTTTGCTTATAAACGATTGCTATTGGTTATCAGGCAGATCAGGTACAAGCATGCATCAAATCAAATTTTCACACCTTGCCTACAAAGGTGGCTGAGTTGCAATTAAAGCCGCTCATCAGCGTGTCGTTACCTACATGATATGCTGTCGCACATTGTTAAGGGGATTCGATAAAGTGATTTTCTGTTTTTGTCTAACACATGCGCGACATAGTATTTTACACGTATTTTTTGCCAAACATACCAATTGATGTAATGAAGTGATTAGAATTCTGAAAACAGATTTGAATTTGTCGTCAAGTCTACTTGAAATTGACTTTCCCACATTTTTGATATTATTCCCCAAATTTTAAAAAATGTCATATTCAAAAAGAGTATTTAAAAGTTCTGGTATTTTAATTTTTGGAGAAGTTAAAATCAAAAAATCAAAAATGTTGGAAAGTCGATTTCAAGTAGACTTGACGACAAATTCAAATCTGTTTTCAGAAATCTTATCGCTTCAATAGATCAATTGGAATGTTATGTCTAATCGTATGTAAAATACTATGTCGCGCGTGTGTTAGACAAAAACAGAAAAACACGGTATCGAATCCCCTTAAAATGATAATGTCCGAGTGGCACTTACTGCAACGAGTTACACCCAAAAGGAGTTGAACAATCACAATTTTTTACGGGCAACAAAGTGAGCGGGATCAGCTAGTAATATTTTGTTGAAAAAAATAGTTGTTTATTTACTTGTCCTGTAGCAATGTATACAGCTGTAACAATATTGGCTGCATGTGCATTATTTCCTCCAATACTACCAGCAATAGCTGATCCCATCAAGTTTTTGCTTATGTTAACATCAACCAATGCTGCTACAGTAGTTTTCAGTACCTCAGTGACAATTTTTGAAGGTACAATTGCTTCACTAACAACATATTTTCCACGGCCTTCAATCCTATATAAGAAAAAAACGTAAATAATATAATGGAAAAATGCATAGAGTTTTTAAAAATTTTATACCAGTTGACTGCTGCTGGCTTTTTGTCTGAACAAAAATTACCACTCAAACTTAAAACTTCCATGTCGGGGAAGTATCCTCCGATGATTTTGAGTGATTTTTCTGTTCCCTATTAAAAACATTAAAATAAGTATTATTTAAATTTAATTTAAGGGTTGATGTGACATTATTTAACAAAATATTAAATAATGTTTTTTTTTTTTTACTTTGGATAACATATTCATGCCCATTGCATCACCCGTAGAAGCTGTAAACCGAATAAACAGATATCGACCAGCAATACGCACAAGTAATTTTGTGAGTCTTGCAAATCTGCTAGTTGAATCAAATGCCGACTTAATTATTTTGAACTTTTCTGGATTGTCCATCCACATTTTTGCTTCGCTAATATGTTGTAAAAAAAATTATTACTTAACAATATTCTCAATAGCTGAATGGAAAACCACATACATACCTAGCAGTAGTAACTGAAGAAAATCGAACAACGGGTCCTCTAGTCATACCATCATCGACAACTTTAGTTATTACACCACCGCATATTGTCAGTGCTCTACATCCTCTGTTTGTACTGGCCACTAAGCAACCTTCAGTAGTCGCCATGGGTACTTGATAAAACGCATCATCCACAAGTAATGGTCCAGCTACTCCAACAGGCACAGCTACATATCCTATAACGTTCTCGCAATTGGTTCCAAGTACCTAGAAGAAATTTCAATAATACAGTCATACAGAAGATAATTCCCTAGTCTCTACTATATAATTGATCAGTTGTTCCTTACTTTAGAATAATCATAACCAATGTAAGGTAATTCTATTAAGGCTTCCGTCAGATTGCTTTGTGTTGCAATTATTTTTCTTCTAAGACCAACACCCCTCTCTGGGTTATTGACACATTTTTCCAACATGTACGGTTTTATATGGTTTGATTTCACTAACATTAATACTTCATTATCATTTAATTGTTCAGCCGATTTCTAAATAATAAATATGTTTATTTATCATAACCCATTATAAAGTATGAATGGCAAAGATAACACTTTATGGATGGTACATGTTTAATTCCTTATTATGTTCCACTATGTATTTTTTATATAATAAAAGTTTGGAAGTACAAAAGAAAGTTATGTACCTACTTGTAACATAAATATTTTTAATAGAGTTAATATTAATAAAATAATATGAGTTGGCTAAAATAGTAAAAACAACACACTAAGGATAACACAATCAATATTAATAATTATTTTTAATAGTTTATACCATAAAAATAATTAGTGTAATTAGCAATTACTTATTACACAATATATGCTTAAACTAATTAAAAATATTAAGCTTTTTTACTTTAAATTCGATGAACTATAATACATAATAATATTGCTATTATATGACTAAATAATACAACTTAACCTCATTCACATACGCACACTAACTAAATATAAAAATCCCCATAACTATATGATTGTAGTTAATAGAAATTAACAAGGCTGGGCAAGTTAATGATTTTTTTTTAACTCAGTTAAGTTAAAAGTTAATACACACGTTTTGTTAACTTTTTAAGTTAAAAAAAAGTTAATTTGTTTTTACAAAGCTGGAGTACTTCATTTCCAACCCATAACTAAATTATAGACTTTATACAGTATTTCCATATAAGTTAAATTCAAATGGTATACATTTTTAACTTTAAATAATTTACGATCCATATTTTTTGAAATGAAAACAAAATAGACTGAATTAGTGAAATATAATTAAATAAAAAACAAAATAAATTAACTTAACTTACTTCTTGAAATGAAAAATTAACTCGTTAATTTCACGTTAATTAAAAAAGAAATATAGTAAGTTAACAGTCAAGTTAATGAAAATCCAAAAGTAACTAGTTAAGTTAAAGAGTTAAAATAAAATTAACTTTTTAACTCGTTAATGCCAGCCTTGGAAATTAATAACTTCATTTTTAAAATGTTAACATAATTACATAAATAAGCCCAATAAATATATATAATAATTATAGATTTAATTAAATCTTATGTAAATAAAAATAAATCTAAATATTTATTAGTAATTTAAATATTAATTGTAATTATAAAATTAATGATTTGATTAATGAGACATTATTAATAATGTTAAAACGAGCGCTTTTGATGCATATGATAAGTATTTAATTTAAGAGGATTCACGAAATGCCTTCCTTAAAACAATTTTTTTTCTTAAAAATTGTATACATAATACACGCATGTGTTGTATACTTGTATCCATCTTACTAACTCATAACATATCAAAACTTATGTTTAATAGTTTCAATTTTGGGTTGAATTAAATATTAGATAACTTGATTTATTATAAAACGTTCAGATATGAACATTATGTGAATCCTCTTGTTGGTTTTTACGATATTTTAATTTTTAATTATGTAATGAGTGTATAAAATATTAAAATTTAAAAATACTCATAACTTACTTCAAAATTAAAACATTACAAAAAAACCAATAAGACAATACAGAATTCACTATAATATTAAATTTAACTGCAAAAAATTGGAACAGCTGAATTACAAATTTGGTTATGTCTATACGTAAGACACACACAACATATTATTATGTGGATATGACTTAATTTTAAATACATTTAAAATATTAAACAATTATATTATATTGTACTGCATAAAAAGATATACAGGGGAAATGTTTGTTTAATAACTTTTTTCATGTAAAAAAATTATCTTCACTAAACATATGCAATATATGCATATATTTATAAGTTGAGAATAATTATAAATACTGACTGAAAAAAATTATGTAATACCAAGATTATTGTAAAAGTATTAAATATTTACCTGAGTCTTAAAAATATCTAAACATTCATCAAAAGTCCTGATTTCCACATTGTTGTCACCATCAACATTTTCTGTTTGAACCATTTCGTTGGAAGTATAAACTGATGCTTTTCGATACCCAGTTTGGCTATGTGTATGTTTAAAATCTTTTTGGGTTTCATGGGCATGTACTGAATGACCTGTATGTAAAAAATAAAAATATTATGGGCGTCTTTTATTTTTTTTTAAATAGTTTGAATAAATATACTATTGAAATTGTATTTATTGATAATATTTATAAATTATTATAGTATAATGCTTTAAAATGAACGATTATTAACAATAAAAATATTTGAAATTTTGAAAGGTCAAGACTAGAATAAAAATATAATACTGCTAAATACAATGTCTATTCATATTTACCCCAATATTTACTATACAGTATACGTATTTTAAAATTGTACTCACCGGATTCGTTTGTTGACTGTTTTTTATTCACCTGGGCTAAGGTATAAGCTAGATCATCACGGTCTCCAAAGAACCAAAACCAAACTATCATTAATAGTAAAAGTATCAATATAACTATATGACTAGACATCCAACTATGGCAAAAAAAAAAGGTTAATATTAGATTCATACAATGACATTGTTTTAACGTAATTGATGTGAATAAATAAGTTATTTACAGACATTCACACTTACTGCACAATAGAGATATGAACAGAACGATGGTAATTCTCTTCGGTTTCATTAAATACAGCAAACTTGGTAACTTGTACTCCTAACATATTATCTGCTTTAGTTTCCATACCACTCAATGCTCATCGACTAAAATGTAGTGAACAAGTTTCAAGTTTGAAATATTACAGACAAATGAAGGCAAACTGAATGTTCTCCTTTCTAAGAAAACATATAACCATACAAATGTTATAAGAATACATTCTATTGTCCTAATTTTTATTTAAATTTTTCTATTCTAAGAAAATAAAAACTATTTTTCTGTATAAATAAATAAATATATATATATAAATACACAAACAGTAAAATATGGATCACTAAAGAATAAGTAAAGGTAGGTAGTGTTTCTTATGGAAATCCTAGACCCTATTGTTAAAGCTATGAATGAAATTGTACCTCTGTACGTGAACAATCATTACACCCACTGACATTATCACCTTAATGCTTTGTGTGATTGGGTCATGAACTCATGAAGCAGTTATCTGAGAACGTTCACCCCAAAACGGCATACTATTTTCATCTCCTCTTCTAAGTAACTGTTAATTATACAATACATTGTCAGAAAAACTATTGCTGCATACCCGAGCTACCAAATGTTAAATAATATTAATATATAAATTTAAAAAAATAACTTACATCCAATACCAAGGATAAACAAGCTGGATAAAAATCATGATTACCACATAGTTCACAATGAATGACATGCATGTAAACATACACAGTGTTTCTAAATGTTGGACACCTTTCAACATGCCGACACTGATAACAAGACTACATACAATTGAGTACAAAGAAAATGATGGACCTAGCAATGACATGCTTTTAGATGTAGTATTGATTACTTCGGTCTGTGAGCAGCCACTTAGTGCAAATTGTGCCAACAAACTGGCTTTTTTTGAGTTAACAAGTAAAACTAATAGGACTAGGAACATGTCGGAACATCTCTGTAACAAAAAAATAAATAGTGTTTATAGGTAGGTACCACAAGTCAATAATTTTTATCATATTTATCCTTAACAAATTACTTAAACTTACTTTAAGTGTCCATTTTAGTAATGTATTACTATGGTACTAAAAACAAAGCTTGAAAATACTGTAAACATGGCAGCAATACCTGAAAATAATTTTATAAGTGAAATTATTAAACAATTTTCTAATTTTCTATGAAATTTAAATAATACAATTTCCTAGTACGATAAATCAATTTGATACAAATTTGAGAAATTATATCAATAATTGTATCAAATGATTCATAATAAAAATATAAAGTGGTACTTGACTAGGTAGTTAGTGCACAACGGGGTGCACAAGGTAATTGATGAAAACAAAAACAAATGGATCAAGAAACCAGTTAGTGATTCAAGATGGAAGTAAAAATTGCAGCAGTTGTTTAATGTTCAAAAGATAATATTTCGTTAAAAAAACAAATTGATTAAATTATTTAACCAGTTTTAAAAATTGATAAACAAATAAAATATCCAAACATTTCTCAAAAATTCAAAACCAAGAGTTTAATATTATCTGTCTAATAAGTAAAAGGTTTTGTAGAATGTAGATATAAATAATATAAATGGAGATATAATACCTATGTACAATAAATAAAAATAATAATTCACCTACAAGTTTTAATTAACATCTATGAAATAATTGGTATGTTTAGAGTGACTCACTCTATATACTAAAGTAGGTACCTAATAGGTATGCATACAGAGTGCATAATGCAAATTTGACATATTTAAGAGTAAAATTGTCATAAACAATAATGAATCCTCGCAATTGCGTAAGACTTGATATTTGTTTTGTCTATTACTCATCAAAAGTTCCTTGGCAATAAATAAAACCAAACTATGATTCATTTGTTTTTATCAAAGAGGATATGACAGTCATATAACATTTTTAAGATAACAACTTATTTTCTGACCCTTTTAAGTGAATTAAAAAAAAAGAAGGCTCTATCAATCAGGGAGTAATAAACTTGGGCCAGTAAACAAAACAATGAAACAAAAAGCTTAGTTATATGATCAATTATTTTTGTTGACCTTGCTTACATAAGTTAGTAATTGACAATTAGAGATATTATTCACAGAATCAATAAAATCTTTTTACTATATTATAATATGTCAAAGGCCGCGTTTCATCCGGTTAAACGTGTATGGTCGTCTAGACTGCAACAACCTAACACTATGAATGGTCAGTAAAGTCTATACAACTGGATGTACACACATTTTAAACCAAAGTTACTATTTTTTTCCTGTCTTTTACTGAGGTAAACATGAAAAGTCATGGTTGTTTAACTTTACTTAAATATATCAATATATTATAATAAACTGGGCGTTTCTTTTATCATTGAAAACTCATGATTTCAAAAAGTATAAATGTTTTTGAAAGAAAAGATTTTACATGGCTTCAAGTCATAAAAAAACAACATTATTTTTAAAAAATATATGCATATGTTTCAATATTGATATTATTTTCTTTTTATTGGTCTTGAAATTATAATAATTTTTCTAAGAATTTCGATACATAAAAATCGAATTTAGGACAGGCAGTTTACGAGTTAGGTATTTAAAATTTAGATGAGTGGAACGAAGTGGTACGCGGTTACCTCGCAAAACGTTATTCCACTATTCCATCTAAACTTTAAGTACTATAAACTCATAAACTCTAAATTCGATTTTTATGTATCAAACTCAGAAAAATATTCTGCTTTCGAAATGAAATTAATTAAAATTGTGTTGTAATCAAAAAAGTAAAAAACTGAATTTTCGAATAAAAACATTGCAATGTAACGACTTGAAACCATGTAAAAAAATATTTTAAAAAACATTTTTACTTTTTTGAATAATAAGTGTCCCCTACTGTTAAATGGTTAAATGATTCACTCCATACAATATATTATTATATCCTATATTAGTATACATAATAATAATCATCTTACCAAAAATATATTTTGAATCCAACTGCCTGAGATTATTGAACAGATAATGGCAGTAAAGCACGGCTATACATCTCTAGTCATAAATATTACGTCGATGGCGTGCGATCGAAAACAAACAAAAGACCAAAAAATCGATACGTCATATTATTTTGTAGGGCATTTAAAAAGATAATAAAACTACTAAGAACTAGAGTGCCTTGATAGAGATCAATCAATCTCCATCAAGGCACTCTACTAAAGAACTAATAAGAACGTATCAATGAATAGTACATTATATATATATATTTAATTATTAACTAGCATGCGAGCAGAAAGATTACACGACAGTACGACACGATAAAGACAGGATAAATACGGGAATGCACCGCTCGTGATGCGCTTGCGCAGTGGATATCGTGCTCATAACGTGGATATTAGATAACATGTTGATTATCAGTTATCAGTAATTTAAGGGGCAAACTAAAATTTTGAACAAATTTGCTACTATGGTATGATATTCAAAACTTACCAACTCATACCCAAATAGGTCTTGAGCTATCTTAATAATTATTGCTAAGTACTGTCGTGTGTTGAGACAGTCGTCACTGCAGTAATGTACACATAATATGGGTGGGAAAATTTCAAATCGTAAATCATTGACACGGGTCAGGGCAGCGAAGCAAGATGCGCTGAGGCAGGGATAATATTTTCCTTATAATACCCAGGGCCGTATTAGCGCATAGGCACTATAGGCACTGTGCCTATAGGGCCTACAAACTTTTTGGGGCCTACGAAAATAAAATGTGTGACTACGATTTTTTTGTAATACCTATTTTATGTTCTTATTTTTATTATTATAAGTAAATCTGTACCTGCACGTAAGCACAACAAGTAAAATATTATGTATTTATTACTGTTTAAAATTTTTTAGGAAATAATAATTATAAATAATATCGTTAGACGTTAAGTTAAAAAGTTTAAATTAAATTAACTTTTTAAAATTTTAACTCAACTTTAACTTTTTAACTCGTTAATGACCATCATTGGTTTTTAACAATTTAACTGTATATATTTGGAGTAAAAGGTTTTTAAGATCTGTTAAATCACATAAAAAGTAATAAAAGTTTAAATTTGATTTTTGTTTTTAAAGGATTAACACTAAGATTCGACACTTCCTCTCCAGAACAGGTTTTTTAACCATTTAAACACTGGACATTGCAGGCACCTATCAGTGTTTATGCACTAAATGTACTCTGCCTAGGGCCTACGATAGTGTTAATCCGGGCCTGATAATACCACCGTACGCGCAGGCACGGGCAGTCCCGTTGTCGCTGAGTGATTCGGCGAGAACGTAGGTACGACGATTGCGAGTAGTACGGACCAAGTATTTTTAAAATAAGTGATAATTTATGTTTGTGTCAATCATGATTTAAGATATTTAAGGTATATCTTAAATCGTGGTGTCAATGTATTGGAGCGAGCTGTGACTATCTTGCCACATGGCTTGTCTAAAAAGACACTATAATGTAGGTAATAGGTATACGTAATTATAATATACTATACTCGTCGCGTAAATATAAATACTATCTTGCTACATGGTTCGTCTAAAGACACATTACAATGTATACGCGTCGCGTAAATATAAATACCTATTATACTCGAATGCTTCCTCGAGTACATATTAATAGTAGGTAATAATATCAATGATAGTAATATCGAGTGCGTGACCATGAGCGGCGTGCGATGATAGATATATGACTACGTATATGAATAATCCTAAAATAATATAGTTTAGATTTGTGCTGTTATGTTAAATAACACCACAAATGTACAATATAGAATTATGTAAACTTCCGTCACGTGCAAGGCTTAACCGCAACAATTTACTTCCTACATTTCAACAACTGTAGTAGTTACTAGTTGGCACGTAACAGTATAATAAAAGTGTTTCCGACCTGAAAACACGAGTTTATGATAATTTTAGTCATACTTAAGTTCTTACTTTTTATCGGAGCAGCGCCGGCCGGATATACGTACTATGTGTCAATAAAGTTTTATTAAACTGAATAATGCCAAGGTACATATGTAATCTTTGAGTCGTTTCAACTAGATAGGGACGAACTAAAAATTGACAAGTGCATACCATCGTACCTCGAAGTGAACAGTGCCATTCTAATTAATTTTAGAGAGTGTCATTAACTAGAGAATACGAGGGTAGTTGCACCGTCTCTGATTAAAGTTAATCACAGTTTAATCGGCCAAATTTGGCCGGTTAAATATAAACTTACATTGATGGATTGATAGAAACTAATGCAGGGCTTGATGTATTTTGTTTTTCTGCATTAGTTGAAACACTCAAAATATGTTCTAGACTACTATAATTATTTAATACCGATGTATTAGTTTCTACCTCATCGTTTACTAAGTCTATTATCATGTCATCCGATAACTGTTTTTTTAGGCTATAAAAAATGGAGACACGTAAAATATTTTTAATTATAATTTCAGATTCTGAGCGTAGCGATTTTTTTTCTGTCTGTACACATAAACACAAACAAAAATCAATACATTCATCGATCCGCTCAAAATCTAAAATATTATATAAAAACGCAGCAATATTATTGTATTTAAATATTGGATACATAATGTACGTATTACATAAGTACCTACCTATAATATATTTAAATTGTAGATACTGCTTTAGTAGTTTAACGACTATTGTCTATACTTAGTAAGTATTACTTACTTCTCTTAGCACTAAGTTTTTTCATCCGAGATGCTAAACTTTTCGGTTTGTAAGCATTTCTAACAGAAGTATATGGTCGACTTTTTTTGGAACCATTCACCATAAAGTAATTCTAGGCATTTCGTATAATTCCTTTATAGAAAAACAAAGTGTACCTACCTACTTTCAAATTTTACTACCTAACTAAACGACAAACGTACGCAATCCTTCAGTCGATCACAAGCACAACAAATGACAATCAAATTATAATCCATAACATTCACATTTTATAATTCCCACCACATTGTACCTATAATAATTATTATATAAATTATTGAATAGCTCATTATTCCTTATATTATTATAGTTTTATTTTACACCCATGGCCAAATTATTATTAGCGTTCGAATACCAGGAGTTCTTCATATTTTGGCGTAGATAATGAACCGTCAGCCTGCTATACGGGTTCGTGGAAATACGGTATACCCCGTACTCCGCCACCCGCAAGGCCTTAACCCGTACCACATAGACTGATTTCATTGATATGCCGATAGGCGCAGCACTTGACGACTCAAATATATTAAAATTAAAAAATAACTATCATTCGCTCTACAGTTGCAGCTTCTTCAATAATTCATTTAGACGAATTGTGTTTGGTTATTTTGAAAGACGAGAGATTAAACTATGCCTCCTCGAAGAGATTTTTTTGATTAATTAGATATATAAGCAAATATTTAAGTTTAAAAATGTCAATTTTTTTATTTTTTCCCTCCTTATAAAAAACGAATCAAAATAATTAAAAAAAAAAAACCATCGAGAAAGCACAGTTTAAGTGATGATCTTCCTATTAGTGTTAAAATCATGTTTCTGTGGTATTTGTGTATTGTGCTGTGTGCATAGAGCTGAGGCATGTTTTACACCTTCAATTTACACGTTCGATGTCCTCTTAATCATAGTTTAATCGTAGACGGTACAACAGGCGTACAGTAAGTTGGATAACCGCGTATTGTCCAATACGGGTGATACCACAATAAGTACCTACCTACATATTATGCATGTCTACATGAAATCAAAAGCATAAAACGGACAAACCTTAAGCAAATCTACGGGTTTCAACAGATTTTTGTAAAATGTTCGGCAATAGATTCGACAAGATACGCACAAGTGGATAGCACAGGAAAGTATTATCGATATTGAGCCTAATGATTCGAGTACTCAATACACCGAGGTAAAAAAATGGAGTAGGTATAACTCCGGACCGAATTTATGATTGTTTTTTTTTCAAATACTTCTTAAAATAATGGATCTAAAATTCTGTTAAAAATATTCAATACCAACAATAGATACTGAAGTATCTATAAAGTTCAAGATTGTTCGGTGTTACCTCATTTTGCGATTAACTCCGGAGACCCGTATAAATTCATAAAAAAAAACGATGTTATCAATATAGTGGTTAACTCGGGATTTATGTTGAACAACATATTTTTTTGTTAAACTTTGTTAAAAAATTAACAAATTTTAATTAATATGAAATAATAGTCAAATAAAAAAAGGTGGGCAAGTGGGTGTCGCTCTGCTGTACAGTAGGTTACAAGTGGGTCACTGTATAATGGATGGTATTAAATTTGAATTCAATGATATAATATCATTGTATAAGAAAAACGATTCTGAGCGGTGACGGTATGTCAGTCTATGTATAAGACATATTATATACATATCTATGGTATATTGGTATTAAACAAAAAATTGACCTATTATAGGTACCTATAATAAATTACAAATTAATCATATCACAATATCCATTAGATACTTATAACGCGTTATACATCAACAAAAACCGTGATACTATCATAGATATATAATAGTACACTTTAGAAGTTTCAAGTACCCACGAATAATATTATTCAATCAAAACAAAATAACTAAAATCGTAATTCTTGGTTTAAATATGAAATTTTGTCTAAATTTGAAATTAAAATGTCTGTAAAAAATAAGTGTGTTTATATATTTTTTAGATTTTTTGGTTACAGTATGAATTATTTAAGAGAATCTTTGTTTTAAATTTTCAACTCTTAGTTATAAAAACTGAACATTTTATAATTTTTTAATTCCAACGATTGATAATTTTCGAGATTTTGATAAATTTTGTCAAAATTCCAACTTTAAATGCTTATAAAAAAAAATCATGCCTATGTATTTTTAATATTTTTCAACTGATATTGTAACAATATATCAGGAGCCTTGTATTAAATTTTTACACTTTTTGGCCCAACAGATACACCTTAATTGATATTTATAGAAAAAAAAACTAAAAAAAATTGAAAGCTGTAAATGTCCATAAACAGCTCAAAAAGAGTCAAAATATTTTCAAAATTGTATGGTGTATAGAAAATGCTAATTTAAACATTCAGTGAAATTTTCATGTATCTACAGTTGTTCGTTTTTGAATTGCAACAAAATAAGGAAATCGCTACATGAGTAATCGAGTGAAAATCCAATGTTGTAAAAATTTGAATTTCAAACGCTCATAAAAATTTAATTTGACTGTCCGGTAGAGATTTTTTATTGATAAAGGTAGATAATCTTATAAGGAATCTTGTGTTTCATTTTCAAATCTTAGATTTAAATAGAAAAATTTTTACGAATTCTTAACTCAAAATAATTTGCTAATTTTCGTGATTTTTCCATATTTTGTCAATTTTTGAACTTTAAATGCTTATAAAAAAAAATTGTGACTAAGGATTTTTAATATTTTTCATCTGCCTTTTAAAAAACATATTAGGAACCTTCTATTAAATTTTCAAGCTTTCGCAACCAATAAACAAAATTTTATTGATATTTTTAGAAAAAAAACTAAAAAAAAATGGAAAATGAAAATGTCCCTAAACAGTTCAAAATAAATCAAAATATTTTGAAAATGTTATCGTGTATAGAAAATGCAAATATAAACAACCAGTAAAAATTTCATGTATATACGTTCATTTGTTTTAGAGTTACACCAATAACCAAAATCGATTTTTTGGAAAACCAATTTTGCGTAAAAATTCCTGTTTTTCCTTAATTTTTATGTTGTTTTTTCCCGGCGCTTGTGAAAACTACTGGGAAATTTATACTTTTGACCCCCAAAGTACCAACTAGATTCACTTTCCTACCAGAAAAGCTACTGATGAAGAAAATCCAAGCATTTTTACTGTCCTAAAACGTGATGACAGACACAAAAATATAAATAAAAATATAAAAAAAAAACATACATCATTGTAAAACCAATACATTCATCGCTCCGCTCAGAATCTAAAAGGTTAATCGATCCAATCTTTAAAAAAAAAAAAAAAAACATTTTAAAACATTAAAATATTGAAATATTTAAGAAATAATAATTAATTTAATATAACAAAATATTTTTTAACATTTATTGAAATATATCTATACGATCTGTTATGGTATATTACTTAATCATAGCCAAAACATTCAAACCGAAATTTGGGTCGATGTTTCTTTTTTAAGTGTCTACAAGTATAGTAACTATACATATATAGATATAACTAACAAGGCTACCAGATGAATATTATTTGCTTAAAGTTCGCCGAACTAAAACATATATCTATAATTATAACATTATAATAACAATCATGTGCAGCAAATGTCACGCGGCCATGAGCGTTAATTTATTTTACGCAGTCCCACGAACATAATATCCAACTTATATTAATTTATGACCACGGAAAAATATTTTATTTTTTTTGGTTCTAATTAAAACAGTAAGTGGATCACTTTTAATAGGTACTACAATTTCTATTTCAACTTAGTTGGCTGCGGGTAATATTATGAATTTAATTTTTTTTATATTTGAAAATTCAACTTACTTTTTAAATAGAAAATTATCTGGACATTAGAAAATGAAACATAATATCATCTGGGTGAAAAATATATATAGGTGCTAAAAAATATGTACCACCAGACAATATTATAGTCGTCCCAAAGTTAACACATCACCCTAGTAGTAGGTACTCCTCGGTCAATTAATATATTTAAATGGCGTGAGATTCAATTTTTTTTTTCAAATATTTAGGTACAAACAATAATTAAAGGTATATTAGCATTGATTATAAATACTATAAAATAGTGTGGGTATTAGTGGGTCGCTGTATTGGATGGTATTAAATTATATAATAATATTATAATGATGTTATTATCATTGTATAAGAAAAACTATTCTGACTATTTCTGAGCGAAGACGATAAGTTGCCTACGATATTTAATGATATTATTGTGAATAAAGTAACTTATATATAATCTATTTACATGGAACCTTGTTTTAAATTTTCAATTCTTAGCCTGGATACTATCTTAAATTGTGGTCAACAATAAATATTTTATACATGGCTATACAGCAGGGCCGTATTCAGAGCAGGGCAAGAGTGCATGGGCCAGGGGCGCAAATTTCGATACTACTCATGTAATATTTTTCACGTAATATTTGAAAAATGTATATTTATTTCAATGACTTACTTTAGAAGGGCCTAGCTCTATTTTTATTATATAAAAATTATTGATGTTGATGCCTTTGGTGGAAATACATGCGCGAGTTTTGACCGGTTTGTATTATATTTTTACGTATAGCCGTATAGGTATGATTTAATACTGATATGCGAATCATATTCTCATAAAATAGATTAGGTATGTATGTATAATATTATTAACTACTGTACGTATCCAAAATATACGTTTTCTGTTAGTCAGATATTAAGCATTAGCAAAATGTTATTTGACTAATGACTTCTATTAAACGGTGAGCTACGTAGTTCTTAAAATAGACAATAGTATTACGATTTGTGATGTCGGGCGAGTCGTATTATTGACTTATTGCTATCGCATTATTATATTCTTTCTTAAAATAAAGCCGTCAACAAATTATTATTGTCTAGTACACTCGAAGTACAACGGTTTTATTTTATGTTGAATTGCTTCCGAGTGTCGACGTAGTTTCGTAGAAGTAAAATTTACGTGAGTAGGTACATCGTACATTATTCCCATTGCGGCTTTGGCCACTGTATATATCACTGTGAGGCATCATGGGGTCTTGGTACACACATACACACCAGTACTCACTGAGGAAAGTGTACCAATGCGAGCCCAATCTCAAATGTGTAAATATTTTCTAAATAAGCGATGCTGCATGAGGGCTAAGCAATGTGCAAACAGTACGGCCCTCATGTAGTGGTTATACATGAAAAAAAAAAGGTACAACATTATGGTAATTCATTTTTCTAGCTATTAAGCAGTCGCACTCGTACGAACTATAATATTTAAGGAGAATAGTTAAACTAATTAAGGGTCCCGGTGCCGGTTTTCCAAAATGTCCATAATTTTATCAAACTTGAAAATAATATTTACAAGGCGGTATCGTTATTCCCGCAGAGTGTTTTTTTGAGGACAAAATGGCATCGGCACCAGGTGCCTTAATTTAAGTTATATTAAACAGTATTTATTTTATTGCGTAATAAATTAGAAAATTTTCACTTGATTTGATCATAAAAAATATTGATGAAATAAAAGACACTTTCATATAATACATGTATAAAATTTATTATTTTTATATAAATGCATATATTTTTGATAACTGCATATTTTTGCATGTTTCTTAAATATTTAAAATTTTAAGAGCATATTAAGTGTTTATATCAAGTTTTTTGTGCATAATTGCATATTATATTATTATTAATATTATTTTTTACAGTTTTACTACATATAAATCTACATATAATTTTATTTTTATGATCACCCTACCTCAGTTTTAACTCAAATGATACATATTTTATACATATTAAATTTACATGCATGTAATGCATTAACATTTTTATTAGATATAGGTACCTGCCATATTATCATGGGTGTTAAACAATATTATACATATAATAGGCTATTATACAATTTATACAAATTCTATACGGTATAAAATTCAAAATCTTTTATTTAAAAAATTAAAAAATATTGACTAAAATATAAATGTATGGAATTCCTAGTATTTCTATTATTTTCATCATATTCATAATTTAACCTATTTTGAATTGGATATTTAGACCAAAAACATAATGATGACTTCAAAAAAAACATTCTGGTGCATATGGTTTGAGAAGGAAAGAAACAAAAAAAGAAAATTAGACGAACAATTGGCAACCAATATGGCCAATTTATTAACTAAAAAAAATTAACAATGACATTTTTGGGGGGGAGGGGTGGGGACCAAATGCAGTGATTCGCCAGGGGCGCCTCCAAACTACCCTGCTATACAGACATACAGCGGCGGACCGTTCGTCTTGGGAGATTACCTTGTGACAGCCCGGACCAGGCCCACTCAATATTTTATAATAATTTTCCAAAACAAATTTTTTTTTTTTAGGTATTCTCTTATTTATGCATATAAAATCCAAATACCACTCACTCACTGATGGCTGTACCTTAAAAACAACGCAACGTACGGACTTGAAATTTGGAATAGAGGTTCTTCTCATATTTTCATTGTGCAATAAGAAAGGATTTGCCGAAATTAGAATTTTAAATATTTGCTCAAACAGGACATTGAGGTTCAAGATGGAAATTTGAAATTTTATTTTTGTTTATTAATAGTTGCCATTGGTTACAGTCTACAGTAGAAATTAGTATATTTTATTTATTACTAGCTGATCCCGTGCACTTCGTCGCCCGTTAAATGGATCAACTCAATACTACCTACTCAAACTTTGTTCAATTCATTAACGTGTATGGTGTTCAAAATTTATCTTATCTTTCCCGTTGCCCTGAATAAAAATTCTGAATCGCGGCAGTACATTATCAGGTAGGCAATCTACCTGCGGTAGATCGCGGACCCCGTGCTGTTTGTACGGAAGTGTATGATTTAACTCTAAAGTATCAAAGTTATACCAAGTTTATTTTGATGTAATACTGTGGATTAATATAATAAATTTGGTTGCTCGTAAAAAATCGCAACTCTTAAAAAAATTATGATTGTTGAACTCCTTTTGGGTGTAATTTTCTTAGAGATGGAGAATTTACGTAAAAAAAAATATCGGTAAATTTACCGGTAAATTTTACGGTAAATTTACCAATAGTGTGGTAAAAATGGTAAAATAGCTAAATCTTAGAGCCATTGTTATTTTTTATATTATACATTAGTTAATACGATTTGTACTAGGTGCTAATGTTATATACCTACTTGTTAAATCTAGTTCTTTCTAATAATAACAATAATTAACAAAAAATTTAAAAAATGAACCAAAAATATCTATTGTTCTGTATTAGACATTAGTAATTAGTACATTTTATGAAATATGAATATTGAATTATTCATATTACAATTAATAAATAATTTAAATTAAATTAAACTTAACTATCAAAATTCACATAACCTTTATTTCTTTTTAAGTCAAAATATTTATATTTAGACTTAACTTTTGTATTAATAATAGTATATTATCAATATCACATTATCTGCATTCTTGGTATCTCCCTATAAAATCTTTAATAATTACCTACTGATATTTAATGTTCTAATATATAGTAGGGGTGGCAGAATATTGATTTTATAGTCTATAACAAACTATATAAACTATAACAAGTATATTAATATTACAAATGATAATATCACAGAAGTTCCTTTTTCGGTTTACCTACTTTGGTCCAACCCAAAAAATTTTAAGGTAATTTTGCCAACTGGAAAGTGGAATTTGGTAAAAATATTTTTGTTGATACGCTATAGACTATAGCTAGAGTCTAGAGACTAGAAACTCGAAAATGTATCTGAAAATAGAAATATCAAATAGTCATAACAACACAGGTCGACAGCTGATAACAATATAACGATTGACGATCGACCGTATACCGAACAAATAGCAAATATGATTAGTACCACGGCTTAAGATTTATCTTAAACCGTGATTAGTACTTTATTCATTATTGTATTGTTATCATTTGATAAAAAATATATCTCTTTACAATGCAGACTAGGCGTTTTCGATTTCATTTGATTAGAGGGGTCACACATCATTTTTTTTTGGTAAAAAATAATTTACCGGTAAAAAAAAAATTGGTAAAATTTACGGTAAATTTTTTTTACCGGTAAAAATTTACCTGGTAAATTTACACCACTCACATCTCTAAATTTTCTGCGGTAAGTGCAACTCTGCCACCCTGATAAGCATTGTTCAATAATTCGATTTGATGCAAGCTTGTACCTGATCTGCCCGAATAACCAATGGCAACCAATAAATAAATGCTAATTTCTAATGTAGACTGTAACCAATGGCAACTATAAATAAATAAAAATAAAATTTCCAATTTCTATCGTGAATCTCAATGTCCCTGTTTCAGCACCTATTTAAAATGCGAATTTTGGCAAATCCTTTCTTAGCGCACGTCTATATTATAATAGCTATCTGTATGCCAAATTTCAGCCAGATCCGTCCAATGGTTTGAGCTGTGCGTTGATAGCAGTCAATCAGCTTACTGTTTTTTATATACAGATATGGTTGCCATGGTAATATGGACCCACACACACACACACACACACACACTGACATACATTCATTTTTATATATATAGATTGATATGAAATCTTGGTAACCTTAGTAACCATGGCAACCTTGGTAACCATGGTAACATGGACACACAGACACACAGACATACATTCATTTTTATATATATAGATTGGTTGCAATTGGTTATACGGGCAGATCAGGTACAATAGCTTGCATCAAATCAAATTATTGAACATTGCCTACCAGGGTGGCTGAATTGCACTTAACCGCAGCAAGTTACACCCAAAAGGAGTTGAACAATCATCATTTTTTTAAGAGTTGCGATTTCTTACGGGCAGCGAAGTGCACGGGTTTAGCTAGTTTTATAATAATTTTCCAAAATAAATTATATTCTCTTATTTATAAATAAATATAATACCTATATGTAATACGTTTAACATGTGAGTACGTAACTTTTGTTTATGATAATCCAAATAACCAACTAGATTTACTTTCCTACCAAAAAAGATATTGAAATAGAATATCAAAGCATTATTACCGTCTCAAATAGTGATGACAGTCACAAAATATTAAAAACACGCATCAATAAAAAATCAATACATTCATTGTTCCGCTCAAAATATAAAATACAAGCTGAACCCGTTCACTTCGTTGCCTCTTAAATGTACCAATTCTATATATGACTCAAACTTTGTTCAATTCGTTATTTAATATTCGGTGTATTCAGTGGCGCAACTAGACACTTGGGGGCCCTAATGTCAAATATAAAATGGGGCCCCTATAAGCAAAAAATGTAAATTGGCTTAAACAATCAAAGGTACACGGTACACCGCTTCCTCCACACCCATAAGGTTATCAAAACCTTTCCATTGTTAATTATATAAAGCGAGAAATGGAAATTTTTGTTACGGATTTGCTCCGAAAATGCATGACCGATTTAGCTGATTATTTTTTTGATGTGTTCGTAATTAATAAAGGTTAATTTTAAAATCTGGATCTACAAAACGCTCTTGGTGATATTGAGAGATACAATGGTAGAGAATATCAACTCTTGATAGTTAATATATTTATATATAGCACATATAATCTAATGCAATTCAGATGTACCAATATAAAATATATATTGAAGTAAAGGGTAGGTATTTTTTTTATATAGTTACCTATCATCTTTGCCTACAGTTCTATCATATAATATATTAAAAAATACAAGTTTTTATAAAAGGACTTGGATTCTTTCTATTGACCTTGAATAATTTCTAATTTTTCTTTATTTCTAGAAAATAGCAATATCACATAAATAATTAATTAATTAATACATTTTCCAGTTTCATCAAATAAAAAACAATTAATTACCTAGGTTACCTAGGTGGTACATTATTTAGTAATTTATTGTTTTAGCATAATATATTTAAATTATCTGTTTCATGATTCTTAAAAATGTATATTCAATTTAAAAAAAAGTAGGTAGGTACTTGTTAACGTTAACTTAAACATTTAATGTATATAAAAATAATATCATATTTTTGAAAATGTATACAAAACAAAATATATTATTATAAGATAAATTGATAATTTTATTAATTAATGTAATTTAATCTATAGAGTTTATTGAACAATGAACATTGGTAGTAAACACTATAAACACTATAAAATAAAAAAGTTAATTACCTATATCTGGTAACTTTCTTTGATAATTTTATTTTAAAAAGTTGACTTTTCTGGCTTTAAAATTTGCAAATGTATTTATTACATCGTCCAACTTTATTTTTGCAGCAACATCTTTTGCGACTAACTCGCAACTAGTTAATAGCTGGTATTCTCCAGTATTAAAATATTAAATAATATAAAAATGCGTCTATGCCACTATGTCAACTTTATTAAATATACGAATTAAGAGTTCACTAAACTATATGGATTTCCGATTGGTGAACAAATAACGAAAATAATAAATATTGAATGGGCCCATCGCCCATGAGTATTATTATTAACAACTAATAAGTTATAAGAATAGCTATAAATAATAAATAGTAACCGTCTCCACTCGGCCACTCCACCAAATATCTGCTATATAGCTCGTCAATAGTTGATTGTTTATTATTGGAGTTGCGAAAACGAATTTATATTTATAGGAAGACAATTATTTAGAACACATTCTTGGCCCCCATTTATTATTTAGCCATGTTAATGATTTTATAATATTATAAAATGTGAAAAAATACTAAAAACCTATTTTCATTATGGGGGCCCCCGATAACTCGGGGGCCCCAAAGTCTCACTTTGCTAACTTAACCGCTAGTTGCGCCACTGGGTGTATTAATCTTAACTTTTCCGTTGCTCGGAATAAAAATTCTGATTCGCAGCAGTATATTACCAGGTAGGTAATCTACCTGCGGTAGATCGCGGACCCCTAGTTTGTACGTAAGTGTATGATTTAACCCTAAAGTATCAAAGTTATATCAAGTTTGTCGTATTCTACCTATAGTGGATTAATATAATCAATTAATACAAAATCCTAACCTAACCTTTTGCGTCACTGTTGTATTTTTGACACCCAGATTTCCTACTTATCCGGTGGATTTTCCTAAAATTTTGTTTCATTATAACCTTCTCCGTGATATACTCTTTCGTTTAAAAAAAATCAAGAAGATCTGATAAGTAGTTCCAGAGTTGACTCTGTAGAATGATTTTCATTACACATATATGATATATATAGTTAGAATATATAATATATAATATATTGACAAAAAATAACAATCAACAAAGATGCCCGTAACCAATAGCAAGCAATTGTGTATTAAACTATTATTATTTTAATTCTCAACTTAATTTTTTTTATTATTATTATTTGTTATTTAGTGTGCACCTTAAGAGTCCATAACCCCAGAACCACTTATCGCACAGCATACAAACTTCATGATCGTCGGCCAATATTTTGTCGTTTTGGTCGTGGCATTTTTTAACAGCTAAATCCATACAATTGAAATTGAATAAAAATCAATCTCGTTTAATCTCAAACCAGTCAAACCAATTAATATTTATCTAGAAAATAGAATTGTTGTTGTCATGTCAACAGACGTTTTTATTCATCTACATATCAATCTTAATATGCCCTGAAATTTTTATCGAAATCGGTTCGGTGGATCTTGAGCTATAAGATTTATTCAAAATGTACACATATTTTTATATATATAGATTAAAACAAAATTAAATTGGAAATTATTTTTAAGATAGAAATTTATAAAAGTTTTACTTTTCAGCTGTAAATTATCGAATTCCAATTAATCAAGTTCATGAAGTAGGTATTTGCATATAAATCTTGTGAAGTAGTGTTAAATTTGACCTAATTTGTGTTTTATTTTATTTAAATCAACTATGTATTGCGTATTGTGTTATCATTTAAATTATTTATGTGGCTTTGATCAGACCAGCAAAATTATCTCTTCTTTTAAATAATAAAAAAAATGTTCGAATGTGTCGTATGTATCTGAAGTTGCTTATAAAATGTTTCATATTGGACTATAAATTATTTTTTACTCTAAATGTTTTGTTGTACTATTTAATGAAAGTTTTGAAAGTAATAAAAGTATTTCATTTTGATAAAAATGACTGCTAGTTATTCTAAAACAATTTTTAATTTATGAATTTTACTTCTTCAACAAACAGTAATATATAGTGAAATATTATCAGTAAACGCAATAAAATTATAGATATAGGTTGACTTACAAGAAAAATAAGTTGCAAATTAACAGTTTTTACTTTTTTTTTTGTAAGAAATTTAAATAAAATACAAAAAGGTAAAAATAGTCAAGAGGAAAAATGAAAAATAAAGGTATGTTCTGAAAATAATTTCCCTAGCATTATTAGCTTCATCAGCAGCTGGTTATGCGTGTCTTAGTTTGTATATTTCCATAAATCATAACAATTTAAAAATGTATAAATAAGTACTTTAATTATTATTTATTATGCTTTAAAAATATTTTTACAGTATACACATTGGCTAATGCTTTTGGCTTGGTCAATGAAGATTTACCATCCATAGCAAGACAACGTAGTGGAAATGCCTGTAGGAGTATTTATGGAGGAATTGTTCAGTGGACAGCTGGTGTTGATGATCAGGGTTATGATTTAACTGAAGTTCAAATTGCTGCAAATTTTGAT
Source organism: Macrosiphum euphorbiae (assembly GCA_949089665.1). Lineage (NCBI taxonomy): Eukaryota > Metazoa > Arthropoda > Insecta > Hemiptera > Aphididae > Macrosiphum > Macrosiphum euphorbiae. Next base: position 107,674,864 of record CARXXK010000002.1, on the reverse strand, counting down.
TTTTGAGCCATATTTCTTTATTTATGGATTTTTTTTTGTAGATTGTGATCGGTTACACAAAGTTTGAAAATTCAATAGCCAGCTCCCAGTATAACAACATACCATCAGATTTTGTTCTTTAAGGATTTGTTAAAAATGTTGATAATAGATAAAAATCAAATTAAAGAAGTTTAATCAAATGTACCAGTTAACATTTAAAAAAAATTATTATGTATTAATTACTAACAAAAGTACTCAAATAAGAATTTTTTTTGCATTTTATGAGTTTTTTTTAATTTTAGTCAGGTATTTTTTAGCGTTTATTGGTCAATTTTTCATTCTTCGTTACTTTTTTTTTATGTTTTTTACAAATCCTACTTATTAAAAACTTTTCAATAAAATATTATGAATTTGTTAAACCTAACCTAACTTTTCGTCTTATATATTTTTGTGAACAGTTAAAAATAATTAAAATTTTTTTTTTTTCTTAAAAAAGCTTGATAGATTTTTATAAGTTTTATATTTTGAATTTTGAATTAATTTTGCATGATGTATGTATAGTTCATGTCAGAAAATGAATTGTTTTAAATTTAAAATGCATTTTTAAAGTTTTTCTGCATTAAATTCACAGTCATAATCATTTTAAGAATCAAATTAAGTTATTTTTTTATAGATATATAATATTATGTACAGTGAAACTTCCAAAGTAACGAAGTCGCACAGCCTCATGAGTACCTAACAAAATAAATTTGTATTTTGAACAATTTTGTAAAATAGAATAAATACATTTGGAGCTCAACAATTTAGAACATTTTAGAACGTTTGTTGTATGGAAGTTTCACTGTAATTATACTAGAAATATGTAATTGTAGTGGTCACTTATTTTCCAACATATTTAGGATGATGATATAATAACTGCAGTTAGTTTTTTTATGGCTGAAAATTAATTATAAAATTCAACTATTTCAAACATGTAACCAGAAGATTACGTCGAACGTTTTGGTTTTCGAGGGAAAAACACATAAAATATATTATTATATTTCAGATTAAATTTTTTTGAGATTCCTTAAAAAAGGTTGTAGAACTGTAAGCTAATATATTAAAAACAATAATTATTGTAATAATTAATATTTAAATTTAATATAATAGAAAATTTGGAATATTATCCACGCTCGTATCAGTTTCATACCGAACTTATGCCTTATGGACTGCAAGCGTAAACGCAAAATAAATTATGATGGTTACGAATGACGATGTCCAGGTCTTAAAAATCGTGAAAGCCAGCAATCTCGAAGGTAGGTTAGTGTTCTCGTCAATGTTTTGGTTGTTCCTTAACCATTTTTTCCAGCTCAGACTTCGTTAATCCATAATTATCATTATCAATATTATAATCAGGATTTAGTTTCATTCCTATAATTGTGAATAGATTTGGGAGAGGCTACTCTGCAACTTTCAAGTCGATCAGTGAATCAACTCGAGTATTATATTATTATAGGCCCAATACTCGATTAGAAAAATACTATAATATACGATGATACAGGACACTGGCATAAAAAAACTGGTGAATTATTAATTTTTAACGTTGCCCTCGAAGTTTGTTAAAGTACTTGCTTGTTGGCTATTATACTCGTTGTAATTTACATGAACAAATTAATGAATAACACTTCATACTAATTACCTAATACGATAAACGATTACTAGTTATTAGTTAGAATTATGAACAATTTAGATTTTAGATATTATAGAGATTATACAGTGCCGAGCATTTTTAAGGAGTTTAGGTAGTATATTGAATTTATTTTAATAGCCAATTTACCATATTCGTGAATCCAATATGTCGTGTAAATATGTTCATAGTATCTGACTAGTAAGGGATCAAAAGTGAATGTGATTGACAGGAAATTTGAATATTGGAGATCTCCCGTACGAAGGTATCCAATATCCATGCATAATAATATGTCAACAATGTATCAATACTTTTCCAATCGTTTTTCTTACTTACTAATTATTTCTGAAAAAAAAATTAAATTCGTTATGAGATTTACTTGAGAGTGGTTTTCTAATATGTATTAATTCATTTTTTCACTTCAATATTACTAAAGACTTAAATGTCTACTAAATCCGTAAATCCGTAACTTGTTCATAAATAAAAATAAAAACTAGCTAGAAAGTAGAAACGGTATCCAATGGGCTTACAAGGTCACACATTTTTTATTGAAAACTGTTGTTTTCATCAAATGATTATTTTATCATTTTCTATTCATGATAAAATTTTGAAATATTTTGACTCGTTTTGAGTTATAGACATTTTCATTTTCAATTTTTTTAGTTTTAGATTCTGAGCGGTATTGATTTTACAATGATACATTTTTTTTTCTGCCATCACCTATTTGGACAATAAATATGCTGCTAGTTTTCGTCAACAGCATCGTCTCTGATAGATTCTAAAATGATTTTTGATAAGTTTAGTAAACTTCAAAGGTTCATCGGTAGCAGCACTTATAGGTGCAGTTAATGCTATAATCTCGTCAATCTCGACAAATACTATTAGCTAATGGTAGGATAATACTTCTGTAAAACATTGTTTTATTCTCGTCACTCATTTCTTTTTCCGTATAATACAGCGAGATGCTAGAACGAAGAAAAATAATAATGTAATAATACGTTTTTACACTATATTATGATTATGATAACTCTAAATTACTGATTGATTAGAGAAACATATTAAATTTATACCACATTTTGTCTATAAAAGCTTATAATATTATTAAATTGTTAAATTGACGACTCGGTGGCTCAATATATAATGTGCCAAATTACCAACTCGTGTGGGTGAAAAAATTTACCAAAAACTAATAACCGCAGATACTTGAGATTTTCTAAACATGATATTATAGTTTTCAAAATATTTTGACTCAGTTTTTATTTCTTTTTCTTTTTTACTATAAATTAAGTTATTTTTGAGAGAATTCCGCGATCGACAAAATAATGGTTTATCAGTCCAAATAACACGTACCTACCTATAAAGTTAAGCACAATTTTACGATTAATTTCAATTTGCTGGTTATATTATAATATACTTAGGTACATATTACTATATATAATTTTAGTCCTGTTTGTAGCATTGTAATAATATATTGTATTTTATTACAGTCACATACTATTGATAATATAGATCAGTTACAACACTAGGTAGATATTAGTGTATTACAGTCTATATAATATACTAGTTGTGATATATACCTACTGGTTAATATTTAGTATTTATTACCTATATACCATATAGGTTCAGTTAGCTATATAGCCCAGATATAGTGGATGAATGTTTTATTTGAACTTCGAACAATGCAAGTCGTATGACCTTTTATCCGTCAATCGCGCGTAGGTATATCTATTGAAAACTGTAAGTTTTCCGACGACAATAATAGAGCGTGCACAATACAATATATATTATTACGTCCGGGCACCCACGACAACAATAATATTATGTAGGTACCTATAATATGTGTGTATTGTCACTTGCATTGGATTAGTAGAATGAAAATGCTGATAATTACGACTAGTGAATGGGACGCATATAATATATATTATATGGGAGTAAAAAAATCAATTTAAAAAACGCTTTTATCTTCCTGCCTGTTATGCCCATACAAACATTTTTTTTGTTATGATATTTATAGATCTTCGTTTTAGCTTTGTTGAAATGCAAAACAGTATTTTCGATTTCCATTGTAGCAGCTGCACGTGTTATTGTGTATCTAACTAAAAATATATAGGAATATATTATACTGTGTTTATAGTATCCGTTCCCCTAAAATTCACTGTCGTATATTATATGAATAATAATAGAAGATCGATGGTTAAAGTATAATACATCACACAAATATTATAAAGAATATATTTAGACACACGCATTGTTGCGCCTCGTGCACTGATCTTTAAATACTATGATATTATAATGTATAATATAATATATTTACCTATCTAATATTGATCGTAGGAAACCCACAATCGCTACCCAGTCATTATTTTTTACTCACTTGTAGGCTGCAGTCTCGTGTCGCAGTGACAGTCGTCATAATATTGAACGCCGAAGTAGTTATTGATTTCAGACCAGTCAGCTCTCGTCGGGTTCAAAACTATCTGCCATTTAGAGTGTCGAACGTTCATCATGTGAGTATAATATTTAATAAATAACAATCCACAGTACTAATATATGTACTTTTTTGGGGGGGCTAGGGAGGGCCTGCTGCCCTGGACTCCGACATAATCAGGGCCGCCCATATATTATATTATTATACGTGTTACTTATATCGACCGATAAATACCCCTTTTTGTGTCTTTGGTATGTGCGTTACCCGTTACATTTAACCCCATCTATTTAATTTATTTATGTTTTCTTTTCGTTGAAAATTATTAATACTTCAAATAATTAGGTAGATATTTGGATGTGGCGAGTAAAATTGACTATTGTAATTACGATGAAAACTTTCTACGCCGTTTTTTTTCCTTGGATTATTATTACTTGGTGCACTTGCCCACATAACTGGAGGGAAATCTGAGTCAAGCAAAATATAATTTTCTAGAATATAATCTGTGAATTCGGTAAACATAGTCGTAGGTGCAATTGATAGCAAGTTCATAAAGCCGTTCGAGATTTCATCTGGTGGTAAATAACTTAAACCGAAAAAACACTTAAGCCATGCACCAATTTCTGATGATTTGTTTAAATATTCGTATAGTGATTTATTTTGTTGGATACGTCGATACCAACTTTGCCCAAGATGGAAATTACAACAAACTAATTTACAATTTGAAAATTTTTGTAATACAGTATTATGAGCAGCTTTTTTGAAATCAGCATATTTATTTGAAGTGACTTGTTAGTCAGTTGCACACATAATATTTCCCTAACATATCCCATAACATCAAATAAGTCGAAGTCTGAACCCCTAAACAACTTCATATCCGTATGAGTTAAATTTTTTGAAATATCCTCCATATTTATTTTTGTAAACCACGACTTATCAATTTACTTGGAAGTATATGTAAGTCATAATTTGCTTTACGTTTTAAAGAACTACTTATAATTTCTCTAGAAATTACCTGGTCAGTGTATTTGTGTTTGTTTGAAGTATTAATTACTGTAACTCTTGATGTACATTTTTTATTGGTACATCCAAACAACAGATCACCTGATTTTAAATCACGAAGCTCACTATACTTATAGTTTTCAATATTAAAACCACGTTTTCCTCTGCTAGTTTCAAAAACATTTTATATTTGAATGCCCATGGTAGGTCGTAGCCCGTAGGTACCATTGACATAATATAAATGGACTGCGCTTGATGTGTTAATTGTGGAGTCATTATTTGCCCTGATCTGGTAGTTAAAATCAATGGAAAAAAAAATATAATTTTTCATATTTCCATGACAATATTTCTTATTATCATTGTTTCGAATATATTAAGATAATATTCACATTATCATCTGTGGTAAATATGATTGAAATTTGACAGTTGCAACTTTCTGAATATTATTATAATATTATTTTTTTTAATTATCTATGATTTTATTATTATTTAGAGTAGTATATATTTGTGCTTTCTGAGCACCTTTTTTACAGGGAGATTTCTTCATTTCAAGGGGGCATTTCTACATGCTCCACCGTGTAACACATAATCTCAAAAACCCTAATGTTCCTTCTGAGCACCTTTTTTACAGGGAGATTTCATCATTTTAAGGGGGGCATTTCTACATGCTCCACCGTGTAACACAAATTGTACACAAGTAAAAGTTATGTGTTGTGTACAACACAAGTACACAACACATAACTGTGTCTATATCATTTTGTTACACAAACAAAATAAATATGTTTTTACCATCAATGTATTACTCATAAGTGTTGGCAACACTGAACTTTTTATAGTCACTCGTACTAAAATTAAGTTAGCTATACATTTCAGTAACGAATAATCCGTTGTTAAACCAAGTTATGCTTTTTATTTTATTGTCTTGTTTCACTTATACATTTATTTTTTAAGTAAAAATTTCCAATTTAATGTTTTTTCTTTAAAATAAAAAAAACATGAACTTTCAAAAAACCACCAGCAATTATTCTTCATTAGTTTCTTTAATACGAAACCAACCATATCCAACATATCCGCAATATGATACATTCACATCAAGATTAAAAACATATAATATATTTCCGTCAACTATACCTCAAAACAAATATGTATTGTCTGAATGCGGCTTTATATATACAGGGGTTCAAGATATTGTGGAATGCTTCTCTTGCGGACTTGTATTACATGACTGGAAGAAAGATGACATTCCATGGATCGAACACTCGAGACATAATTCCAAATGTATTTATGTATTATTATCGAAAGGTAACCACTTTGTAGAAAACATAATAACCAAATATGGAAGAACTTAATGTAATTGTGAAACTAAATATATCACTCGCTCAACTGCTTAAACGTATGAACGATATTAAAATAAAATTTTGTATTTTATTAAAACAGTTTAAATGTGTTATTATTCCATTCTATATCTTGTAAATACGTGACCTAATGGATAAGACGTGAAGTTTTTAATTCAATATATAAGGTTCAAATCTAGGTAGCAGATGTTTGTTTCATTTAATTTGCAGGAATAATACGAGATATATAATTAATAATAAGCTCCCTCCCTCCACACTTATCAATTAGGTCACGTATTTACTTTTTTGAAATTGTATTTAACTTTTTTAGTATAAAACGTTGTTGTATGAATAAAATATAATCAGTATACAATTAACACTCTGATAATCATAGTATAATTTTTTTTAAAAATAATCGTCAGAACGAACAAAAATATATCGGTAAGTATTTTAAGCTCGCCACAGTATGATTTCACCGATTGTCTCAAGGTCAGAATTTGAAATTCGTCAATATGGAAAGAAAAGTGTAACAGTAGGTTTGTTAGTTAACAAAAAGATTTCGATTGTTGTAATATTAAAATGTATGATTACTAAAAAGAGTTTAAGCCTCGATCTAGACCAATGGCAATCATTAATGTGTGAAAATAATTATAAAGCAATTATTGATAATCTACGAAACCGATGTAAACGTGTAAGAATAACTGATAACTTAAGCTATTCCGTTAATGTGAAACAGTCTTCAATCATATTATATTCTAATGAAAATTATATAACTTTATCACATGTCGATTTGCAAAGGCTGAATCAGCTTGGAGCTTGTATCGATCTCTATATAATCGAGAAGCAGAAAAAATTACCATGTTACCAGAAGACTTTTGACACAGCATATGCATTAATTATGGCAGATATTAACGGGTTACCCTCTTCTTGTCGACGGAATGAATTTACAAACTCATATATTCAGAATTATAACTTAAGTTATACTAATATAGAAACTAATGATATTTCTTTTATGTATGAATTATTACAATATCATTATAACTCATTATCAAATATGATATTACAAGAGTTAGAATTAGGTACATCAGCTATTAACCTGTAATTTATTTTTACACATCATGACACTAAATCATATACACTACTTTTGTATCACTTTTAAAAATAAATGTACGATTAGTTAATATATTGGTTTTTTTTATTTTAATTTTCAACAGCCATTAAAACCAGATTTATTATGATTTTGATTTTTTAATACATCCTATTTTCTTGTTTGGATTAGACATGAACCGTGTAAATATTGTTTGTATGATGTTGGATAAATCGTTTGCGAGTCCTTGATCCTTTGCTAAATCAGTTATCGACACTTTTACACTGCACTCAGCTTCTTTCCATCTATAACATCATTAAAATGATAAGTATTTTACATTACAAATATATATACATACATACAGACACATTAATATATTATAAGAACCTTTTCACTATTACATACATCAACCAATGAATTTCTTAAATTATTTTTTTTTAGGAGTTAGTCATTGTAAGTTGTATTCATGTAAATTCTAAGAATCATATATTTATATAATATATATTACCTGTCTGTAGCAATAAGATTTTGAATATTTTTTATTTTATAATGATTTATTGTCCAGTAATCACTACATACTTCGTTATCAAATGGTAATTTTATGTTTACTATTTCATCACTTTGTTTCACCATCATCGAATTAATAAGTTCATTATTTACTTTCACATCTTTAATTAAAGGACCAATTCTATCCAGATATGAAATATTCTAAAAAAAAAATAATTATAGGTATTAATAATAATAATAAAAATTGTAATTTTATTTAGTTTTTTTTATTATATTGTAAATTTTTTAATTTTTAATTTTTTTTACATACTTTTTTAACTTTTGTTTTGCACATATATTTTTTCAATTTCACATCTCTTTTTGTTTTATTTTGTTTTTTTGTGGTCCCCGGTTTTACTTCGTTATAATTGTTCTGAAATTATATACAATTTGGTTACTGAAAATCTAGTAAAAATATATACATCGTATTCAATGGGTATAATACTGAACCAGTGTAATACAGTATTATTCAAATATAACTATTAAATATATTATATTATAAAAATATAAATTTAAAATATATAAATATAAATTAATATTAATTTTGTACTTACATCGCTTTCAGTCATTGATTCTTCGTAATCACTAATGTTCGAATTAGAAAATGACATTTTTTTTTAAATATATCTTTAACAGTAGATAATTTGCAGCTAAAATACGTTGAGTGGATTTAAGTTCTACCTCTAAAAGTGACTTGCTATTTGTATTTTCTAATCAATTTATATTATATTAAGACCAATAGTAATAATAATATAAACAGTAATAGTAGTGGACAGCGTCTGCAATAACAAGATACGGATATAGTTTTTTTTATTAATTCTTGAAATTGAGCATTATAAAACTCTGACCGCAGTCTTTGATAATATTGGCATATGTTATATAAACGTTTCGTCGAAGCTGATATTATATAATGTGTATTATATATATTATTATAAAAACTAATAACCATTAACCTTACATTGATAATATAATTTTTTAGGAAGTAATAATAATTTAAATTGCTGTTACGTTAATGAACAGAGCTGCCGCAGTCTTTAATGTTTAATAAAAAAAAAACAAAAAAACATTGATAACACTGCAATATAGACGTTTAGTCGAAGCGAATATTATATAAATTATTATAAAAAACTAATAACCACTTCAACGAAACGTGTATATAACAGTACTCATATTATCAGGGAGTTAACATTTTCATCTTAAACATTGTATTGACAGTCTCACAAACTTATAATATATCATATTGTCTCACAACGCTCAACACAAACATACACGGAAAAAGTTCAATTTTTTTCAAATATTTCAACTTCTCAAATTAACAATGTAAGTATATAATATCATTAGTATAGCTATTATTTTTATAAAAAAATTATTATAGGTAGGTATTCGTACGTTACATATGGAACGAATCAAACGAATAAGTGTACAATATTCAATTAAAATAGAAATTTTATTGTTGAACATTAGTTATGCTATCATAAAATAGTTATAAATCTAATTTAATGTTGTTTTATTTCTTTACGGGTTGAATTTTTTTATAAATTACAATATGTTTTCAATCGATTCAAACAATATACGAAATAGAACAATCAACAGTGTTCTAGAATCTTTAGAATTTTATCGTTTTAACCCTGAAATCACCTTTATGTTAGTAGGAGATTATTATCCATTTATGGTAAAGGACCATGTATTAAATATTTTAACCGATCCACTTGGAAATTATACATTAGTTGAACTGTGTATACAAAATGTTGGGGACCAAAAGTATTGTAGCAGTGCATGTTATCATCATGAAAGATCTAGTGGTAATACGTTTCGAACTTACAATCCTTTATACCAGTTTGTTCGATTTAAAGATATACAAGCGTTTAAAGATTATTGTTATTATACACGATGTATATTATGTGGACGGTTCTTAACTAAAGGCGTTGATTTACAAAGTAATCCGTTCCCTACTAGTATTGACTCCGTACCTGTACCCGTAACATATTCAGAATTTTTTGTTTTAGATAGAATGAGAAATATATCTCATAAATAAAAAACTAACAATAAAACAATTGTCTAAGATGTTTGATAGATAATTTCTCATTTTATATTTATATACTATAAAATATGTATAACTATTAAAATTATTTTAAATGTATACACTGTAAAACATTAATTATATTGTTATTTAATATATATTTTAAAATGATGTTGAAAGATAAAAGTAAATATTAAAATCGTAACGATTATTTTCTTAATCAAAACCATGTTCATGTATCCCTATTATATGTAAAGGCTTTTAATGTTATTATATACAACTATCATTATAATTGGTTATTATTATTATTATAATTATTATCGCTTTATACATGCAAGAAAATTGTTAATATAATTCTTATTAGATATTATATTTTAATTATTACAAATATGTTGTATAAATAACTAAGAATGTATTATATTTTGTAAAAGAAAATGTATTGAGAACTATTAAAACTTATTATGTTTATGTAAACCATGAGATTATATTATAAACATTGAATTCTATGATGTAAAAGATGTAAATAATGTTGAACTTATAGATAATACAAGCATATAGTATTTTTTTTATTTTTTTTTTTCAAACGTATATGCTTGTACATATCTATATCTTCAATATTTTTTATTAATATTTTAACTGCGTTGTGAAAACTTGTCAAATAATATGAGTTAAATATAATATAATATAATATAAAGGAAAAATAATATTGTATCGCTTATAATTTTTATGACTCGACTTTTTTTATTTTATTCAATATATTGATTGATAGATAAATATTAATATTTACAGTTTCAAAATAAAATGGCTTCCCGTTCAGATGAAACTTACATCCAAAGAAAAATTGATGACAATTACGAACTATTAGAAATGACTTTGGATGAAGAAGACGTAGAAGAAAAAAAACATAAAAATAAAATTAAAGCAATAAACAAAAAAATTAAAAAATTAAAAAATGAAAAAAAACAACTTAAATTAGAATTTGAACAATCGAAATATACATTTTATAAATGTAAATTATGTATAAGAAATTCTGTGCATTTACTGCACAGAGAACTAGACTCTTTGAACATAGAATAAAACTATATTTTTTTAATTTTTTAATTTTTTAATTTTTTTTGTTTATTGCTTTAATTTTATTTTTATGTTTTTTTTCTTGTAAAATTCTTGTTTTCTGTAAAACTATATTCAAAACTAATATGTAATAATATAATTAGTAATTATTATATCATTGTAAATAAATATATATATATATACGTATATTCAATGTTGTTTAATAAATAATCGTTTTAATTATTAGATTTATAAATTATACATTTCATACTAATGTCGTTAGCTAAAATTACAGATAATGAATTTTTCGCATTCATATGATTATTGTTGTGAACAAATTCAATATTATGAAGAGCAGATTGCAGCATTAACAAAGATTATTGATGAAAATAAAATTAAAGAGAGATACGAATATAAAGATCTTAAAAAACAAATTAGAAACCTCAAATTCACTATTTATTTAAGTAGAACAAATTCTAAACCAAATTTGTCTTATATAAAAGAGTTAAATATAAAATTAGTTTTATTAAGGGGAAAAAAAATGGATATATGTCGAAAATATAGTGATTTATATGTTACAAATTTTCGCAATCGAGAACAATGTTTCGGTAATAGGTTAGATTTTATTACGATAGCAGAATCCAAACGTGAAAGGTTTAGATCAGGTTAAATTTTTTTTTTAAATTTTTTATGAATAATTATTAAATATATTATAAGACAATTCTTTAAATTCACTGTACAGAGAATTATAATCTTTGAATATAGACTAAAACTAAAATGTATTAATAAATAATATTATTATTATTATTATTATTATTTTATTTTAATTTATTTACAGTTACATAATGAAAAGAAATACAATCACTAAACGTAGACGGATGGAATCAGCTGAGGGCGGACTTGTTGAAATTGAACGATTTAAAAGCTGTTCCAGAACGTATATTGTTAAGAACAAGGAAGAAATAATAGACTATAATGTATTTTTTAATTATGTTTCTGAAATGTTAATTTCTAGGTTAACACAATCAAGTCAGCAGGCGACAATTAAATTTAATTTATATGTTGATAGCACGTATGAACAACTATTAACGGATGAAGTACAAGATATGTCGTTTAAAACTTCAAACGTATTAGCATCTAAATCATCCAATTTTAATAGTTTATTAAACAAAATGTTTAACAAACTATTATCTGAGGAAGCACAATTTATATCAAAAAAATCAGGCTGGTCACTTAAATCTATAGATTGTTTACAATTACGAGTTAATAAAGTTAATCCTCTTAAAGGAGGAAGCACATATTTAGATTTACCTAGTCATATAAAAAAAAAAAAGCAGTTATAAATATAAAAAATAATGATAATGAATGTTTCAAGTATTCAATACTATCTAAGTACGATAATCGATTGAATAAATCTCGGTTTAACAAAAAATATTTTGATATGTTAGAAAAAAAAAGTGGGTTTAATTTTAAATGTATTGATTTTCCAACACCTATAACTCAGATAAAAAAATTTGAAAAAATAAACAATTTATCAATTAATATTTACAGCTTAAATGATAAAAATTTAATTTACCCATTACATATAACCAATATTGAAAAAAAAAATCATTTTGACCTATTTCTATTTGATAATAATAATACATCTCATTATTGTTATATTAACAACTTCTCAAGGTTTGTTAGAAGTCAAAGAACTAAACATCGTTCAAAGTTGATTATATGTAAGAGATGTTTTACAAGTTTTGGAAATAAACCGTGTAAAAGCAAACTTTGGGGTGAAACAGGATTAATTAGACATAAAGAAATGTGTATTAAAAATAAATTAGGAAGACCTATAATGTTTGAAGAAGGAGATGACGATTTTATACGTTTCAAAAACTATAAAAATACTCAACGAATCCCAATTGTTATATACGCCGACTTCGAATGTATTTTAAACCATAAACAACCTGATAAATTCATTCAAAGTTGTAAAAAACCAAAAACTCATATTACACATTTACATAAACTTATGAGTTACGGGTTTTATGTAAAAGTTGACTATAATATTATACCGAAAAAATTAATAAAAAAGTTTGAAATTCCTAGAACAGTAGTAATATATAGAGGTAAAAATGCAGCAAAAAAATTTATGAACAGTATGATTAGTATAGGAAATAAAATACATGATATTTATAAAACTAATTTACCAATTAACAAATTAACTTTAAAAGAAGAAAAACATTTTCAGAAAGCTAAGGTTTGTGAAAAATGTTTTTCTTCTTTTAAAGATAATAATTTGTTAAAAGTTCGAGATCACTGTCATATAACGGGAAATTACAGACGATGTATTTGTGTTAAATGTAATTTTCAGCTAACAAGTCCGTCATTTGTACCAATCTTCTTTCATAATCTGACATATGACAGTCACTTCATAATTCGAGAACTTGGGTGTAACGATAAAGATATTCATGTTATACCCAATTCATCTGAAAAATATATATCATTTAGTAAAGAAATCGCACCAAAATTTAATATAAAGTTTGTGGACACATACCGTTTTATGGCTGAAAAATTAAGTAAACTAGCAAACAATTTATCCGAAGATAAGTTGAGGTTTAGAGAAACTATTAAAGTATTTTCTACTAAAGTATTAGATCTAGTTACTCGAAAAGGAGTCTTCCCGTATGAATATGTTGATAGTTGGTGTAAACTAGATGATACTCTTTTACCTTCAAAACTTGAGTTTTATAGCTCTTTATCCGATGAAAATATTACTGATGATGATTATATACATGCGAAAAATGTATGGAAAGTGTTTAACATAAAGACTTTAGGTGAATATAGCGATCTTTATTTAAAAACTGATGTGGTAATACTAGCTGACGTGTTTGAAAATTTCAGAGACTTATGTTTATCTACTCTTGAGTTAGATCCTGCTCATTATATGACTGCTCCAGGATTTGCGTATGATTGCATGCTTAAATATACTAAGATCGAGTTGGAAAGGTTAAAATGTCCTAATATGCTTTTGTTTATAGAGAATTCAATTCGTGGTGGGATAACCCAATCAACTAAAAGATTTGCTAAAGCAAACATACCAAATATTGAAGGATTGAATTATAATTCTAACGAACCGATTACATGGTTAACATATCTTGATTGTGTAAATTTATATGGAAAATCTATGTTGACAGAATTACCTTTTAAAGATTTTGAATGGGTTGATGACTTAAACATAGACGTAACTAAAATTGCTGATGATTCTGAAGTTGGATATATATTAGAAGTCGATATTGACTACCCAAAACATTTACATAAGGCTCATAATGATTTCCCGTTTTTACCGTTGAACGAATGTCCGCCAAATTCTAAAGTTAAGAAATTGTTAACTACACTATTACCGAAAAAAAACTATATTGTTCATTATAAAAATTTAAAACAGGCGATATCTCACGGTCTTAAACTTGTAAAAATTCATCGAGCTATCTCCTTTTCTCAAAAGAAATGGATGGCATCGTACATTGTATTCTGTACTAAAATGAGAACAAAAGCCAAAAACGAGTTTGAAAAAGAATTCTGGAAGCTTTTAATTAATAGTGTTTTTGGAAAATGTATGGAGAATGTTCGAACAAGAACTTCTATAAAACTGGTTTCGTCAGAAAAAAAAGCTAATAAATTAATATCAAAAACTAACTTTAAGGATAGAACTATATACTCTAGGAATCTTATGGCTATTCATCAACATAAGGAAACTATTAAATTCGATAAAGCGATTTATGTAGGATCTGTAATTTTAGACGTTTCGAAAACTTTTATGTATGATTTTCATTATAATGTAATGAAAAAGAAATATGGTAGAAAAATTAGTTCTTTATATTCGGATACAGATTCCTTGATATATGCTATTCAAACAGTAAATTTTTTCGATGATTTAAAAAATGATTTATTACCATATTTCGACACATCTAATTATCCCAAAGACCATTATTGCTTTAGTGAAATCCATAAAAGCCAACCAGGATTCTTCAAGGACGAACTTAAATCAAAAATTTTTAAAGAATTCGTTTCATTGAGGCCAAAATTATACGCTTATAAAACCATAGATGATACTGTAGAAAAAAAAGCAAAAGGCGTAAAAAAATATATAATAAAAAACCATATGAAATTTATTGATTACATAGATATATTAAATGCTTTTATCAACCATAGATCTGTGGAGAAAAAACAATCTCACAGAAACATGAATTTCATTCAATCGAATAAACATATTGTTCATTCAAAAACAATGAACAAGCTTGTTCTTAGTGCCAATGACGATAAAAGATATATAATGAATGACGGGATAAATACATTGGCGTATGGTCACTACAAACTTAATGGTTCAGTATAAAAGCGTTATCTAGCGAAACAAAATACTGCAGTATTATTACTTTCATTGATTAATTTGCTATTAGATGGTGCTTTTGTTTTTTTTTTTTATTGATTGCGGATACATTAAGTTTTCAAAACAGGTAATTGAG
This sequence comes from Macrosiphum euphorbiae, assembly GCA_949089665.1. Classification (NCBI taxonomy): domain Eukaryota; kingdom Metazoa; phylum Arthropoda; class Insecta; order Hemiptera; family Aphididae; genus Macrosiphum; species Macrosiphum euphorbiae. The sequence goes on along the minus strand of CARXXK010000002.1, from coordinate 107,659,250 downwards.
GATCAGGAGATCATGTGAAATAATTAATTCGACTTAATAAAAACAAACTTATATTTTATTTTATTTAAAAAAAAAAAAAATATTTTACATAAAAAACATTATTTTAAAATATCTGATGATGTTATCCATGAATTTTGACTTGAATCAAAACCTAACCATTTAACAAGCATTTTATTCCCAACTTTTTTTACAATACGTTCAATGAGAAAGGTGTTTGGAAAATCAGTTAATTTAATTTCCTGTTCATAAAAACCACCTAAGATTATATTGTCTGATTCATCCTTTAGTTGATAAGTTACTGGATTTGTCTGTAAAACTTTTGAAACTGTAAATATTTCCGTTGTCCAATTTGGTGTATATCCTTTACTAAATATATGTTTATACTTAGATATTCTTACTTTATCATTAATTTTAAATTTTGGATTATATAATGTATCATTTATTTGTGTATTAAATTTAATTTTGTTTGTATCCATTCGAGCTTCATTCGGTGTACATTTGATTGTTCTATGTTTTGTATTATTATAATTTTGTGTAATTTTTGATAGTGTATTATACCAATTCCATGTACCAGTAGCAGTAAAATGTCTATATATATTATTTTTAAGACTCTGGATCACGCGTTCCGCGATTGCACATTTAATAACACTGTATGAACTGTAATGTTTAATTTTGTATTTTTTCATTAAATCTTGAAATTGAGCATTGTAAAATTCTGTACCATTATCTGTCTGTAATAATTTCGGATGAGCTTTTTTCAATATATTAAACATACCTTTTGTACATTCTTTCGATGTTTTATTTTTCAACGCCTCAAGCCATACGTACTTACTATATGTATCTATGACAACTAAAATATACTTAAAACCATAATTTTGTTTAGAATGAGGTTGCATATCCATTAAATCAGCTTGCCAGAGGTCATCAATAAACCGCGTTACTACACTGCGTCTAGGAAATATTTTTCTCGCTGGCCGATGTAACTCATTAGCTATACTCTCTAAGGTAGTCATTATACTATAATATTTCTCTCACGTAGTTCTTCTAAAATAGATATTATTTCATTATTCACACCAGTATTACCAACACTTTGTGATGATGTCAAAAGATTTAATCTAGTTACTAGCTCATTCGGATCGTCATAATAAACTAATTGGGTTTGAGGTAAGACATCTTTATATAAACCAGAACCTTTCATAGTCTTTGGTGATGAAGTAAAATTAAACATCTTTTCAACTAATGGATTTGTGGACATGGAACTGTTTGCTTCTGGATTAAAATCAAATGGTTCAAATTCTTGTGTTATTTTTCTGCGTTTAGCGCTTGAACTAGATAAATGATTGTCAAATGATTTTAAATTAATTCGAGGAGTTGTATTCTCATTAATTTTACTTATTTCTTCGTTAAACTGTTTTTCCTCCATTTTCATTCGATCATACAGCGGTTTTACAACAGTCACCCATTTATGGTATCTCGAGGTTCTAGGTTTTCCATCTGCTTTTAAATGGACTCCACTAGTTTTCAAAATATTGTAATAAGATTCTATATCTGCTATAGTTGTATTTTTTGGTTCCTTCTCACATAATAAAGACCATAGTCCTGGTGTAAATTGGTAGTATTTATTAAGCAACAGTAATTTGCCGTGACTAAAAGTTACAGAATATTTTCCTATTTTATATGAATCACTATCTTTATCATAATGCATACCATAAGATTTATCATAACGTGTTGATTTAGGACGGTTATTTAAAAAATTTTCATATGATGAATTTAATTCATCATCATTATCTTCTTCACTAATGCACGAGGTTTCTGATTTATTTTCTAGTTCAGTTGACCGTGTGTTACATATTACATTTTGTTTCACATGTGTACTCAATGGTTCAATTATCGGCTTAAATGCTTCACGGAAATAGTTTTCAGAATCTATAACACCACGTTTCATTTCCATTATTTTTCGTTGTATATTTTTTTTTGATGTTATTAAATTTTCCAACAAGACTTTTTCTTTGTTCATTGTTAATAATAAATGTAATATACCTGTATCGTATGACTACTGATAACACTATGCGGATTATAACTGTGTGATGGTATATTTATATATAGGTATAAGCACATAAAATTATTTTATTTTAATGAATGTATGAAAACCACATCTATACCTTCCTTCATTCATTTCTCGAGTTTTATCTATGACCAGAAACCCGTAATCGCTGTAATTCCAACATAAATGGGAAATTTTCCGGAATTCTGAGAAATCCATATCTGTAGACGAATGATCGTTGAATATATGTCGTAAATTTGTATCATCTTGTTTCAGTATCATTAAAAAGTTCGAGTTATCTCTTATTAGCTGTTTTGGTATTTTAGAATATGTCTGTGCCAAATAAAATACAGAGCTGGCACCTGAATGTCTACCCATGCTAAAGTATTCTCTGATTACGGATTGTGGACCGCATATCACATCATCAAAAATTATAATAGAATTTTTCTTGGTTAAGTTTGGTTTTATAACCTTATCAGCGCTTGTAAATAAGAAAAAATTAGCACCTTGTATACCATCTATTATTTTTTTCAGTAAAACATATTTTTCCTGATTAGAGGTTTTCGAGTATAAATAAATATTTTCAAATCTTAACCCGTTTGCATGTGTGATCAGATTATACATTATATTTGTTTTTCCTGAGCCACTGGGACCAACTAGTATAGCACGTATAGTATCGGGTAATAACGAACCGTGTCTTGATGGTTTTCTTACTACCTGAACATCTACATTTATAACATCCAATTTATCTTTCTGTTCTATCAAATCCATATTATTTTCTTATAAATACTCTAGAATTCTCTAATTTATAATCAGTTATCGATGACGCGTTCAACTCGCAAGTGTAAGTCAGTCAAGACTGGTAAAGGATTTGTAAACTCCCTTATAAATAGTCTCCCGTTCGAAGCCCATGTTTCAGGATATCAGTATTGTGGTCCTGGCACGAAATTAAAAAAGAGACTAGATCGTGGCGATAAAGGAATAAACCCATTGGATGCTGCTTGTCGTGATCACGATATTGTGTATGCAACGAGCAAAAATTTAGACGATAGACATAAAGCTGATCAAGTGTTAGAAAAGAGAAATTAGTCGCGTACGCAGTAACAAACGCGATGAAAGCTAAAAGAAAAATAGGTATGGGTTGTAAACGGAAACGTGCTATAAAAACAAATGGTATACTAGCAGCGAAGAAAAAAAGAATCTCAAAGAAAAAGAATGGTGGTAAAAGGCTGATTTTAGCACCGAGGCAGTCAGGAGGTGTAATTCCCTTAATACCTATATTTGCAGGATTGTCAGCACTTGGTAGTTTGATGTCTGGAGGTGCTAGTGTGTATAATGCTGTTCAAAATTCAAAAAGAAAAAAAGGTAGTGGTTTGAAATCAAACAAGAATAGGTTAAAAAAAAACTGATGATTACGCTACCTGACAGACCGCTTTCGTCTCAAGATATTATAAAATATGCCGGAAAGTTGAAAATCAATCATTTCCGTGGAGTCTTTTCACGTGATAACTTACCTAAAAAACCGCACGCTATTGAATGTGGTATATTAAACTTGGATATATCTTCAGGCGATGGAAGCCATTGGGTAGCGTTTTATAAAAATAAGGACAAAGTTGTATATTTTGATAGCTTTGGTGATTTACCTCCACCAATTGAATTACAACATTATTTCAGACAGTTCAAAATAGTATATAACTATTCCAACTATCAAGACTTCAATACATTTAACTGTGGTCATTTATGTCTTGAATTTTTACAATGCATGAATCTATTACATTAAGTTTGACTGGAAATTCGACTGTATTATCTGTAAATTATTTTCCGCCTATAAACCTTTACGATGACTCAGAAATAGCTTTGTTATGTTTACAGTCATTTAATTCATTCCCAAATATTAATGAAAATAATAATAAATTTTCTATACAAGTAGTTGATAATGAAAACAATAATGATCCTATGATATGTTTTATTACATTGGAAGAAGGTTGTTATGAAATTGAAGATATTAAGGATCGAATTAAGAAGCAAATAGTTGCCTATAATAGTAACAACTTAACCAATTTAACATTCGACATTACGGTTGATCCTGATGATTTCAGATCGTATATAAAATGTAATGGAATACTACACTTTGAATATCCATATAGTATAGCACCTGTATTCGGTTTTGAAAAACGAGTATATAATCCATACAACATTCTTCGATCGGAAAAAGCTGTAAATTTAAACACAATTAATTCTATAAAAGTAATGTGTAATATAGCTCAAGGATCATTCAGCAACCATCTTCAGAGTCATTCGATTTATGAGTTTTTCCCGAGTGGAAAGACAGGGTCGAAAGTAATTCAGGCACCGCCAAATTTAATATATTACAAATTGAATAAAACAAATATTGATTCGATAACCGTTCAGTTAGTTGATCAAGATCATAATCCGATTGATAATTTTGGTGAAGCATTGACAATCGTGTTACATATTAAACGTTACGGCTCTTGAGATGGGATTAAAATTCAATATAAACCCACTACTTCAGATCAGTACAACTAGTCATAAGACTAAAGTGCTAGCAGTAACATCAAATAAAATAAAAAAATTGACGGTGAAGAATAAAAAAATTTTACAAGCTCTGGGTTATCAATTAAAGTAGAATGCCTGAAAGTGATATTTTGGATATAACTTCACAGTACGAGACGGATTCTAAAATTACGAAAATTGAATATCATTCATACGCACCGTATACAACATCATTTAATAATAATGATGAAATACGTATATCAATCCAGCAAACGGATGTTTATCCATATCTACACGAAAGCTTTATTTTTTTAGGAGGAACAATTACTGATGCTACCAAAGTGAAACTATCTAATAACGGTTACTCTTACCTCTTCGAACAAATACGATTGGAAATCAATGGGATAGAAGTAGATAGCACACGTGTTCTTGGAATCACTAGCTCGTTGAAAGGTTACTTATCCGGTACGCCAGATAACTACAATTGTTATGAAAATGCTGGTTGGAATTTTAAAAACGCAACGCAATCGGAAAATGATAAAGGTGAATTTAGTGCTTGCATTCCATTGAAATATTGGTTAGGATTGTTTGAAGACTATAAAAGAATATTAGTGAATTCTAGATTGGAATTAATATTAACCCGAAGTCATAGTGATTTAAATGCTTTACAAGTTAAAAGTGGTGCGACTGTCACTGAAGGTAAAGTCACCTTAAATAAAATAATCTGGAAGGTCCCACATATAACGGTTGACGACGAGGAAAGGTTAAAATTATTGAAACTTATAGAAAAAGAAAAAAGTCTATTTATCCCTTTTAGATCTTTTGAAACTTTTGAATATCCTGAACTCGGAACCACTAAAAAAGTTGTATGGAATTTGAAAACTGCTTCAAAATTAGAAAAACCACGATTTATCATAATTGGATTACAAAAAGGACGTAAGAATTTGCTAACAAAAGATTGTAGTATATTTGACCACTGTAATTTAACAAACGTTAAAGTATTTCTGAACTCTATAGCTTATCCATACGATAATTTGAATTTAGATTTTACTAAAAATAATTTCACCTTATTATATAATATGTATACATCGTTTCAAGAATCGTACTATGAAAAAAGTATTCGTAATCCGATATTGAGTCCTTCTACTTTTCTGACAAACGCTCCAATTATAGTTATCGATACTTCGAAACAGAACGATTCAGCCACAGCCTCAGCAGTGGATGTTCAATTGGAAATTGAAGCTTCAGATTCGCTTACAGGTGTAACTGCTTATTGTTTATTAATTCATGATCGTATTGTAGAATATGTACCTTTTACTAGAGAAGTAAGAAAACTTGTATAAATAATTGTTTAGAATTAATATATAATTGTATTTGTAAATAAAATATCATTTAATAAATAATATATATTTTATCAAATTGTTGTGTTACATGGTGAAGCATGTAGAAATCTCCCTGTAAAAAAGGTGCTCAGAACGCACATTAGGGTTTTTGAGATTATGTGTTACACGGTGGAGCATGTAGAAATGCCCCCTTAAAATGATAAAATCTCCCTGTAAAAAAGGTGCTCAGAAGGAACATTAGGGTTTTTGAGATTATGTGTTACACGGTGGAGCATGTAGAAATGCCCCCTTGAAATGAAGAAATCTCCCTGTAAAAAAGGTGCTCAGAAAGCACAAATATATACTACTATTTAGATTTCATTATGATAACACTCCTGGAAAACACGACTATTTGTTTCTCTCCTCCATGATAATTTACTACCAAGTTGAGGGTGAATGACCTGAATGATGGCCCCAATGTATTGCACGTTAAGGTATAGGGAATGCGCAGTCCATTTATATTATGTCAATGGTAGGTACTACACGAAATAAAATGACTCGTATCTCGATAGCATCACACGTTCGACTAAATAATAAGTATATAGTAACATCCAGCGGTCGTCAATAACTTACTATCTAAAATCACATTATCGTTTGGAACAGCACACTAGTTAGTCAATTACGTGTATCTTATCGCTATAAAATTATATAGCTATACGCAAACGATTAGTCATTTTTTAGGTCAAAATTAGTATTAACGATTCACGTTTTTCTATATACGCAAACGAGTATCACCGACCAGGTAACAATATATATACATATAATAGGTACCGTTTGGTTTTACCTCCGCAATTCATTTAAATGTGTTATATTAGTTATAACATCCCCTCCATGAAAAATGTCCGACACTGCTAAAGACTAAGCCCCCTCTTATAAGTTATACCTATTACGAAGTAAATCTTATACTCATACTATTTTCTCCCCCGCAGGACCAATCAGATGGAAAAAATGAAGTGGTCCAGCGTCTTTGCTGAACTGTTGCTGCTGCTGGTTAAAAGCGTTTATTACATTGGCGAGTCCATTTATTACATGTTAGTACCGTTGCCGGAAAAATCGTTGGCCGACGACATCGTTTTGGTAAGTGCCGATCAGATGTTCACATAATGGTGTTAAAAAACCAGTAATGGTCTTTGGAGAGTTTCAATAATTTGTCATAATAATAATTTGGTAAACTGATAATATATTGGAACATAGAAGTTATATGGAACATGGAAGTTTATTAAACAGGTTTTCCTTATTTTTACCAGTTTTCATTTATAAAAATATTTGAACAGAGTATATAGGTATTGAAAAATTGAACACTTAAGTATTAGTTAAATATTGCATCTTCTATAAAATAGTAAATTTTGATTATCATACAGAAATTTAAAAAATATATCAGGAAGATTGTCGTTTTTTTACACTTTTAATGATGTTATAAATTTTCATCAGTTACCTACCTACAGTTTATTTGATATTAATTGTAATATATTATATATATTCATTAATTATGATTATTGAATACAAAACTCACCTAATTGATACTCATTGTCATATTACACATTTTTACACAATGCAGAAATCATATATTAGATATTATATTTATTTTATATCTGTCAACTGATATTGTATACCAGCACTGCATGTATAATATACATTGTATATTATATAATATGCACATAATGGTATTATTAAACATTATCCTCAAATAATTAATTGACAACTACATTTAAGGCTATTTAAGCATAGAATATTTTAAGTAGTAAAATTTAGGAAATTGTGCAAAAATATTATTGGCAAATATTTGTCATTGTGTGTGTATTAAATGAACCTTAGTGTGTGTAATCCATTATTTGGGTCATTATCGTGTTATCGTAAAAAACCGTTAAAATCGGAACAAAATAGTTATAAGCGGAAGATTAGTTTATGTACTTCCTATAGTGTCTGATTATTATTTTAAAAATATGTATGAATCCATCATCTCCTTTACTATTGATGTCTTAAAACTGAATGTAAGTGTATAAAATAAAAATATTTTCATATTTTTTTTAAATTTTAACATATTTTTTGAGCCTCATAAAGACAAAAATCAAAAATCTGTTAAAATTTTAAGGAAGTACATAAACTAATCTTCCGCTTATAGCTATTTTGTTCCGATTTTAACGGTTTTTTACGATAACACGATAATGACTCAAATAATGGATTACACACACTAAGGTTAATCA
>CARXXK010000002.1:107435822-107651096 GCA_949089665.1 Macrosiphum euphorbiae | reverse complement strand
AAAAAAAAAATTTTGTGGAAATATAATATTACCGAGGCCCATTATTTAATATTTTCCGGTCCCGGTGGCCCCAAAGAAAGTCCAGGGGCAGCATATGCTGCCTCTGCTGCCCCCGTGCGCACGCCTATGATCGCGACCACCCCTTGCCTACTAAACTGCATCACTATCATGTACATCCGAGCTATGTACAGCTCTATAGAGCTTAGTAACACGCTAGTGGTACCAGAATTTGCTATCTTTTTATTTTAAACAGCCTTAATACTTGGAAAGGTTATCTGTATCGACGGAACAAATCTAGTTTAGGGGCCAAGCGATTTTTTCAATTTTTTTTATGGAAACTTATGTATCTCATCGAGTTAAGAACGATGGTGCAATCAGAATTTGTCGCTCTCATTTAGTTCCGAAGTTATGGCCTTCCAAAGTTTTCGATTTTACGTTTATACGCATGCGCGCAACACTACTATAATGACGCGCGGAGGACCATTTTTGTTATTTACCTACCCTTTCAGCAGGCGCGTATAGACTTACCTAACTTTTATCTACGTATCCCGATTAATACATGGGTTTTTCTACGTATATTTTATAAACACTTAATAATTTTCATCTTATCTTACGTATTTTTCAAATTATAACTGATGTATATTATCTGCAAGCGTGGCCACTCGCTCGCTGCGCTGCGCTCGGACAAATTTCTGGAAACTTACCGTTCAAAAGTTATGGCAATTCAAAGTCATTACGCGTAAGTCATTAACACCACCTTAAGTAGGTTACAGGAAAAGTTATGTCGTAGTATATGAGCAGTCATTACGCGTGTGTCGGCACTCGTCGCTACGCTCCTCGGCGCCGTCGCTCCGCTCCGCAAATCGAAAATATCCCCCGACTTGCTATATGTAACACCACCTCAAGTATGTCACAGGGTACATAATACATAACTACATAAGTTTCAAAAAAAGAAGGTATACCGAATACGTATGTACCAAAAAATAACAAAAATGGTCCTCCGCGCGTCATTATAGTAGTGTTGTGCGCATGCGTATAAACGTAAAATCGAAAACTTTGGTAGGCCATAACTTCGGAACTAAACGAGAGCGACAAATTCTGATTGCACCATCGTTCTTAACTCGATGAGATACATAAGTTTCCATAAAAAAAATTGAAAAAATCGCTTGGCCCCTAAACTAGATTTATGCCGTATCGACTGTTGTTGGCCCTGCACCATAGGCGCAACTAGAGGCCAAACACTGGGGGTGCTAAAATTACGCCCCCACACCCTAAAATGACATACTTTGTTTTTATAATTACTATAACGTCTATAACCATTCCTAAATGCACCATGAACACATAAGGACACTAATATTTAAGTAAATCAACAGTAATATACCTGATGAATACATGAGGTATATTATATTATATTATTAGGTATGAAAAGAAAAACTTTTATAAATTTCTAACTGAAAATTTCTAAGAAAATTTTAAGAATTCTAAATTCTAATATTTGATATACCTATAATCATCACAAACAATAATTTGTGTTTCTACTAAAAACGAAGAAATAAAAAAAAAACTTAAGTAAAGCTAAAAAAACTATTTTTTTCATATGATTTTTCAATTTTTACTGTTTTTGAACTGGGCTGCAGAATTAAAGTTTGGGGGGTGCTGAAGCACCCCCAAGCACCCCCCTAGTTGCGCCTATGCCCTGCACGCGGCTCACACATCACACCCATGAGCTATAATAAACTAACGGACAGCGCTTTCCAGACGACATAACTGAGAGAAAACATAACATACCTATGAACATCATGAGAGAGAAAAACATGTTTTGAGCTATATGTTTTAGCACACTGTACTACTGTAGACGAACAATATTCGATATTGACAATATTATTGACCGTGTAAGTTATATTGAAAATATCAAAACCGTTTAGATATTTATTGACGGGTTTTAACTTTTTATTAATATGTGCGAACTCGTACTTGTTCGATACTGGCACTCAAGCTTAACGAAACAGAGTCGGTTGTAACCAGGGTCGCAAGTGGTATAGTCTCTACTCGTTCATCAGTTTTGACATCGTCGATATTCGGCGTGCATCGGCGGTGGCAGTAACCACTAGTTCAATTAATAGGCAATAGCCATCACTGTTCACAGCTCAAAACAAGTCAAAATATTTTGAAAATTTTATCAAGTATAGGAATTGATAAAATAAACATGCGTTATAAATATCTATGTTTATTCGTTTTTGAATTACAACAAAATAAGAAATTCGATAGGTACATGAGAAATCGAATGAATATACAATGTTGTCAAAATGTTACCTTCAAACGATCATAAAAATTTAATTTGAATTTTTTGTAGACATTTTTTTTTTGATAAAGGGTCTACCTTTATACCTGTAACACATGAGGAATCTTGTATTATATTTTAAAACTTTGATTTAAAAATAAAAATGATTATGAATTTCTGGCTCAAAAAAATGTGCACATTTTCGTCATTTTTACGTATTTTTTCAATATTTAAACTGTAAATGGTTATAAAAAAAAAATCGTGACTGGATTTTTAATATTTTTCAAATATCATTGTCACAATATATTAGGAGCCTTGTATTACATTTTCAAGATATTTTCCCCAACAAATAAAATGTTATTGACATTCCCAGAAAAAAAACTAAACAATTTGAGACTCAAAATGTCCATAAACAGTTCAATAAAAAATCAAAATTTTTTGAACATTTATCGTGTCTACAAGATGCAAATTAATACAACTAGTCAAAATTTCATATATCTACGATCATTTGTTCTAGAGTTACACCAAAAACCAAAATCGATTTTGACGAAATCGATTTTGCGTAAAAATTCCAGGTTTTCCTTAATTTTTTTTTTGTTTTTCCCGGCGCTTTTGAAAATAACTTTGAATTTTAAATATTGACCTCCCCAATACACCAACAAAATCCACTTTCCCATCAAACAAGATACTAAAGTTGAAAATCGAAGCACTATTTCGACTACTTATCGTGTACACACACACAAATAAAAAAACACACATCATTGTAAAACCAATATATTCATCGCTCCACTCAGAATTTAAAAATAAATAAATATCAAAATAAATTGTTCTCGAATTAAAAAAATAAGGATGAATCTAAAAAAATTTGGAATATTATTGGAGAGGAAGTTAATAAGAAACTAAAAAAAACAATACCAATAGATACTAATAAATGATCCATAATAATTATTAATAATATCAAATATGATAGCTAATATAGGTACATATTACAATACCTAGGCAGTAGGTAGGAAGGTACTTAGAATCCAAGTAAATTAATTTATGAATAATAAATATAATATAAAACTATTATTATACATAAAAGGCAATTTAAAATGGTTTTAATTGTATTTATTGTTGCCATAATTTATCAAAGGTATATACCTAGAGTTTCAATTTTTTTTTTTATAAGTAGGTACAACAAGGCATCTTTATTTAAAATTCCGCAGGTCTTTATAAATACAATACATAGTGGGTGAATACATGATAAATAATAATCAGTAAATAATACATACTTAAACACTTATTTTTGATACTAAACGGACATTTAAGAAATAAGAATATTAATGTACTATACTACTATAGTCTATAATACTAGTATGTAACTACTATACTTATAAAAAATATTTCCCTAATTTTGCATCTGTTTTTGGATCAGAAGTAACTTCTTGCATAGCTATAATACATTCATTAATGCACGTCTGAAGATAGCGTAACCTGTGGAACTGTGCCAACCTCAAGACCTTCATTGCGTATAGAACAGCTAAACCTTTGGATTCAATTTTATGATCTTTTACTTTTTCTAAAGGAAAAGCTTCTCCCTGTATAAATAAATATAAAAGTATATATTATACATAACTACATAATAAGTTAATACATTTTAGGTACCTTATATAATATCGATGATGGATTATTAATGGCTTCTTCATTGAGCCTTTTAATGATAAATTTATGAATAGCTTCTAATGTAATTTTGTGATCTGGATGCTAGGAAATATTTAGTACGTCCGCAAGTTTCTCAATACCTTCCTTCAAATCACTACTGTTTACTAAAAAATATTTTGATATGATATAATTGAAAAATATAAAAATTAATAATATTTAAATAAAATTATTACCATCAAGATTATCAATTTGGTTATTGGATGGTATAATCATTGGAATATCAGTAAAAACATAAATTGTCTTTTTTGTTTCAGAATCAAATTTATTTTCTAAAACAGTTACAAATCAAAATAATTAATTTTTTATTAGAATAAAAGACAATTATAAACGATTATCAATATTATTGTATTCACTTTGTTTATTGTATGTTTGTCGAATTTCCACGCATAATAACCATTCCCACTGATTCATAGCTTCGGTAGATTTAATTGGACTTGAACATGACAAACAATAGTTTTTTAATGCTGTGTCCCAAGAAGGAGAATCAACATTCTGTAACTCTGTTCGTTTCTGTGGCACATAAGTATGTAATGTTTTCCTCGAGCCACAAAATCAACATCCGAAAACTTTTTTGATCTAAATTGAATAAGTAATAAATACAGTCAGAATAAGTTTCCCATAATACTTTACACATTCAACATTTTTCATTAGTCTACCATTTTATCTGCTTCATTTAAATTATTTATTTTAGTTTTTTTTCAGGCATATAATGTCATAATTTAAGTCACTTAATTATACAATAGTCTAATTATTATTATTTTATTTTGAATTCATATTCTAAACTTTAGAATCTAAAACAATATTTGTGTAGATTTTATAAGAATGAATATTGAACAGATAGCGTATATTTTACCAGAATTCTATATACACTCTGTTCAACGAAAGAACATGCAGGTTTTCTGTGCATGTAGAATGAAGTTAGTCAACCGACTAGTCCTAAATGAGAAAAAATGTCATCGAAATGTTATTTCATAAAATAAAAATGTTGATAAAAAAAAATAATAGGTCAACATATAATTATATTTAACCATTCTAAAAATAACACTAAAATCTAAAATTTTTCAACATATGAAAAGTAAAATGTTTAATTTTAGTTCTCTGAGTTATAAATTAGTAATTTATAATTTTAAGCTTACTCTTCTATTTCTTAAGCATTTTACAAAAAAAATATGTAAATGCTATAAAATACCAACTTTAGTGGCTGGTAATGATATATCAAAATGAATTTTGGTGCAAGTACCAGACACAATAAGAAGATTTATGAGATGATGGGGGGGGGGCATTACCCTTATTCAGCTTATCCTCCCCATCACTAAGTCACTGTTAATATTGTATAGTATTGTATATAGAAATAAGCACTAATAAAAATTCATGTTATATTCACATAGAGAACTACAGTTAAAAAGAAGTCTTTTAACACTAATTCAACAACCAGAATAAATTATAATTTATTTTATGCATTGTCACTTACTTTTGAATTTAAATAAGATACAATTTTAACTAGAACATATTTTTAACGCTATCTTTATTTTTTTCTTCAAGTAAAAACATTAATTTGGTATTATGTTATATAAGGTAGGTACCTATAAAATAAATAACTATACTACACAAAACGTTTATACCTATCACATATATAGCCTCTAACAAATCTAATAAAAATATCAACTAATGTATTTTCAGTATAAAAATAATTAACACAATTATTAAGTATTAATATGATATTATTATAGTTTACCTGCCATTTGCATCAAACACTGCAGACAATCTACGGCTTTCATCTTGTTGATAGACATTCCAAACCAGGGTTCAGTAAATTTAACGCTGTAAGATTCCAATCACAATACAAACTTTAAGGTTTTAAAGGTCTGTGAGTTGATTAAGTCAACCATAAATAGATCAAACTTCACTTGTAGTAGCTAAATAGTGACAAAGACTTAGCCATGGTCGAAATATGTAAAGTGATAATATTTTATCATGATTACAATAATTTACAAACAATTATTATTATCATTTATCAGAAACATAATAATAACACCTCCGTCGTGGAGGCTGGTAACTTTTTGAACACACTGCTGGGAGGAATATTACCATTAAAATTAAAATTACATTTGACTTTATCTTGAAAACGAAGAAGGTATTATTAACGACTTTACCTATACTATATAGGTACATCACAAATCACAATATTATGTAGTATTCGTTCACGTAATATATTATGATATCGTGTTGATTATTGTCAATTAAATACCTATGTATATATACGTGAACAGGTGGACAGACCAGATTGAACAGTTTAGAATTTGTTTGCCATCAAAATGTGTTTATAAATTGGTTTTCAGTATCATATTTACACGTTTTAGATTTGAAGATTGGTACAACAGCTTATTTTTAAACTAACATTAAGAAAAACATAAAATCAAATTACTAATAAACATATAATAGCAGGCCCTAAAATTAAGATATTTTGCTACTGCACACCTAATTCCATACCAAAATATTTTAAAATAATGAACAAATAGTGATTGTCTATGGCATATATAAGTTCATTGCATAATTTATTGTTTTTGCTATTTATTAATAATATAAGTTATAAAAAATACAATCTAAGACAATCGTTTATAAAATTCGTTGATACCTATATGGCTATATGACTAAACATTTTAAAATTAAAAACGAAATAGGTAGCTTGGGTTAATATACTAATTATATTATAAGCCGCCCCGAGTATGGTGTAGTCGGTATGATTTTTAGTGTTAAGTAATATTAGTAATTTTCAATAATCAATATAAAAAGCCGGTTGGCTTTAAGCTTATAATAATAAAAAAAACCTAAAATAAATTCCAAATTAATCTTATCACAATATCCATTAGGTACTTATAACGCGTCATACATTAACAACAAACCCTGATACTATCATAGATAAATAATAGTATACTTTAGAAGTTTCAAGTACCCACGAATAATTTTATACAGTTATTCTAGGTTTTTAAAATGTAATTTCGTCCAAATTTTAACTTAAAATGACTATAAAAATAAACTGTGTCTATGTCTTTTTTAAGTTTTTTTGGTAACAGAATTAACTACTTACGTGGAATCTTGTTTTAAGTTTTCAATCATTAGATATAAAAGTTGAACATTTTATAAATTTTTAACTACAAAATAATATTATTCAATTTCAAATTTTATAAGTTTTGTCAAAATTCGATCTTTATAAATGCTAGTAAAAAAAAAATTGTGCCAATGTATTTTTAATAATTTTCAACTGCTATTGTAACAATAGATCAGGAGCCTTGTATTACATTTTTACACTTTTTGGCGCAACAGATAACACTATATATTGATATTTATAAAAAAAAAAAAAATTAAATATGAAATTGTCCGCAAATAGCTCAAAACAAGTCAAAATATTTTGAAAATTTTTTCAAGTTTAAGAATTGATAAAATAAACATTCAGTGAAATTCAAATTTTCATGTATTTACAGTTGTTCATTTTTGAATTACAACAAAATAAGAAAATCGCTACATGAGAAATCGAGTGAATATCTAATGTTGTAACAATTTGAATTTCAAACGCTAAAAATATTTAATTTTACTTTCTTATAGACATTTTTTTTTTTTTGACAAAGGTAAATAATCTTATAAGGAATCTTGTATTACATTTTAAAATCTTAGATTTAAAAAGAAAAATTGTTACGAGTTCTTAACTCAAATAATTTGCTAATTTTCGCGATTTTTCCATATTTTGTCAACTTTTGAACTCTAAATGCTTATGAAAAAAAACTGTGACTAAGGATTTTTAATATTTTTCAAATTTAATTGTAACAATATAGTAGGAGCTTTGTATTAAATTTAAGTATTTTTACTCAACAAATAAAGGTTTGTTGACATTCATAGAAAAACTAATAAAATTAAAAACAGAAAATGTCCCTAAACAGTTCAAAACAAATCAAAATATTTTGAAAATTTTAGAAAATGCAAATATAAACAACCAGTTAAAATTGCATGTATCTACGGCCCATTTGTTTTAAAGTTACACCAAAAACCAAATTCGATTTTGTTAAATATCGATTTTAAGTAAATATTCCAGTTTTCCTTAATTTTTCTTTTGTTTTTCTTCGGCGCTTTTGAAAATTACTGTAAATTTTAAATTTTGACCTCCCCAATGCACCAACGATATTCACTTTCTAATCGAACAAGATACGGAAGTTGAAAATCGAAGCATTATTTGATTACTTATCGTGTATACACACAAAAAATAAACACACATCATTGTAAAATCTATACATTCATCGTTCCACTTAGAATCTAAAATATTGAATATTAATGGAATAAAAATTTAAAAAAGCAGAAAATAAATACTGCACACTTTTAAATTTGCTACTACACATTTAATATTAGCTACTGCACATAGTGTGTGCTACTGCACACAATTTTAGGCCCTGCTAGTTAGGTACCTATCTAATTTAAAAAAAAAAAAGTGAAATCCTAGTGATTGAAAACAGCATGATAGTTATTTGACACTTTAAAAATAGTACCTACCTATATGAACACATAAAAGTATTTGTTAAGACAATTTCTATATTTAATAAAATTCGTGAATAATCTAGGAAAGTGTGAAAATATTGTTGCATTATTTAAAATCAAGATTAAGTTAAAAAAGTGAAAATTTTAACAAAATGCATTAAATTAAAACTAAATTATTTTGTACCTAGTTAGTACAATGGTGTAGTACCCTAGACTGACATTATTATATAGTACCTATATATCATTGAATTCAAATTGAATTCTGTCCATTACGGTTACATACTTACAGGGATGGAAAATGTTTTTATTTTTTTTTTCACTTGCTATTTAATTCCAAGAGTCATTTTTTAAAATCTTATTATAATGATTTTTGTTTGTAGGGTCCCATATAATTTCCTTACTAGGATATATTTCATTAAGTTTTAATAGATTTTCATTTGTCCAGTAGGCCATCTTGACAAAATGTACGAGTAAACGAAAATAAACGACTACATAGTGTATTCTCGGAGGTTAATCGGCAACTAAATGTATCAATTGGTTTGTCCCATGATGTCTGTTGGCGAGGTTTTTCGACAAAACTCATTATACCCAATTTCTCCTACTTACCTACCTATATCCGACCGAATCGCCTGTGAAAATTCAATGACGAAAATACCAAAAAACCGACCCGTATAAAAATAAGTAGTAGGTACGTCATTTTTTAAATTGATTGCTGTAAAGGGGGGTTGGGGTAGCCCCCACTTTTTGGGTGTACATTTATAAAGCTGTAGCCTACTGAAATAATTCAAAAATGCAGTAAATAATATATTGGTATTTATTTATGAAAATTATATTTTCTAAGTTAAAAAATTTGTAGTGTTTTTTTTGGAGGGGGGGGCTTTGCCCCCACGGCTTAGGTTTCATACCGCAAAGAGGTAGGTGGGTGGGTATAAATTAATGTACATTGCCACACCTATAAAAAATTAGTTCGGCGCCACTGCTATGATGAAATGGTAAAATAAAATGTGCTCTGTGATTTTGTATAGTAACAGTAATATCATACGACAATTCCAGTTATAAATAGTTATTTTGACGATCGATTGGCATGGCCGCATGCGCTGCGTAAGTAATGTGAAAGCAATTCCCGCGGCGTCGTCGGTTCAAACCGAAAAAAAAAAAAGGCATAGCCGCATACAAGCATCCTTTATTAATTGTTGATACAAAATAACTAATAAGTTCTCTCTCGAACTTCGTTTAAGTATATTATACTATATAATCCCTATAATATAATAATATTAAAATACAATAGTAATAATATATAGTATATTATTATTCGTATAATCGTATGACGTCACAGGGTTATGTTCGTCATCTCGTCCATACGTCATCGTCATGTTGTAACGTGAAAGCGTATATTACCCTTTGATGTTTCGCCAAAATACCGACACAATCAGTGGATCGGCGGTTTGTTACAGAAGTATGGTACAAGTTCGCCGTTTCGTTACGCTGGCGTGTGTACGCACCTAATAGTTTGATAATAGGTCAATTCGCTGTGATATCAAAACTGACAGAACACCATTGAAACCGGTGAACGAAAATTTGCCATGTCGTACGTGTGCAAGACGGAGACAAGATAATATTAGTGCCGTATATTATAATATGTGCCATCATTATGACGACGTCCTCTTAATTAAAAATACCGTGCCGTCGTGGTGGTGCCTCGACGTAATAAACAATAATCTTATATGATATGTTATAACTTATGAGTTTATAACATTTAATAATAGTGCCAATTATTTTATATAATTTTATCATATTTACCATTTATGGGCTATTCGACGCCACTCATCGTCTGTCCACAGTGGAGTAGCCAGGGGGGGGGGGGTGCTTAATCACCCCCCATGGACATTTTCCTCCCTAATAAAAATATTGTTTATAGGGTTTGGGACTGCTCGCATTATTTTAGATAAGTTATAAATTTGTCTTATGAAATTTTTTAAATGTTTGATCAAACACAGTTTGAATTTGCATACTTTAGGGAAAGTGTACATTTGAGCGATTTTTCGCATATTTATGCATATTTTGCATTTTTCTAACTTAAATGTATCTACATACAATTGTCGGGAAAAATCATATTTGGATAACATTGAAAAATATCTTTTTAAAAATATTATGTTTGGTTAGGTACAATATTTTGAGATTTGAGGAGGCCGAAGCCTAACACCATACTATTATAAAATTGAATTAAAAAAATTTAGTAAATGATTGGGAGGGCTGTTGTTGGTGGACCTTGGCTATACAGTTTGCCCTATTTTCGTATAATTATGGTATGTAAGATTTTATAAGTCTCTTTGTGACAAGACTGTGTTAAAACTATAATTATTGACATCTACTTTCTAGATTGTACGAAGAAATGAAAATCAGTAGATACGTGTTCGTTTATCACGGTGTTCGCATACCAAGTTATTCGTTATTACATATTTATTAACCTAGTATTTTAAAATTCAAGTTGTTTTATTTCACAATAGTTTAAAAATGTCCAAAACATGCAATAGTGTACTCCGTCCATCACATTAATCAATATAGGTATCTACCTATATTAAAATTAGTAAACCCGTCTATAAATTATTTATGTTTATATATTTACTTATTTTCCAGTTTTTTATTACCAAAATTGTAGTATGTTTTATGAATTTTTCAAAAATAATATAAAATTGTAGCTGTATATATTTTAGAATATTTTGACAACTTTGATTGCATCATATTTCGATAATATTTAGTGAAACAAGTCAAGTCCCTAACAATAAATTTATTTATATATGAAAACTGTAAAAACTTGGTTTTAATCTATACTTAAACACCCTCCCATTTCATAATCCTGGCTACTCCACTGTCTGTCCATTATTACATTATAATATTATGTTTTTCCCGCAGGAAATATTTTATCGTCGGTTGAAACGAGTAACACCGTGACGCCGTCGGTACCAATATTATATTAACAACTACGATAATACCATATTGAATACTAAGAAAAAAAGGTTAAATTGGGTTTATAATTACTAGACAGTCTATTATATTTTTATAATTCCGTTGTAAATACTTATAATATAATATTCGTTCGTTTATCGTTTATCGTACTGTCATTAGATTTTCCCGTGATTACTTAAAATTATTTGTACGGAACGACCGTTGTGGTTTCTGGTCAAAATATGATACTTATACCTAATAAGTAATATAGTAATACAGTGTATGACTAATAACAGTACAACAGATAGGTTATAACTTATAACTAATAATCCCGATAATACCTATAAAATATCAAAATGTAACATTGTTACGTCGAGTTTTTTATTTTTAAATTTTAGATTATGAGTGGGACGAAAGTATGCAGTATTAATTTTATAATGATATTTGTGTCTTTTTCTGTCCGGGGAAATAAAACTGCGTACATTTTCTATATACAGCACCCTTAGGTAAGTGAATTTAATTACCTATAGTAGCTACTTTTGGGGGTCAAATACTTATCATAAAAAATCGTGCTAATTCATCTGTAATATTTTTAACTTATATTATAACAACTTATGGACTTAAACCAATAATATAAATACATAATATTATATTATTACTTATTAGGTACTTGTCAAAAGAAATGTAAGATTTCGTTACACGGAAACAATTCTAACGAAATCATAACTAATATGCATTACAACTTACAAATAAAGTAACGCGTTACTCTTATTATGTTGCTGCCCAACACTGGATATAATATGGTCATTGGTCATGTTCTGACTACTGAGCAATTTATAGTACTGTGCAAAAAACTTAGTGTCAAATGCTCAATCATAAATCATATAATATTCATAGCCGCAAATAGAGGGGGGTTTAGGGGGTATAAGTACCTCCAATTTTAAAATTAGCACCCTCTAATAATTGATGTGTTAATGTATCAAAATTTCTCCTTACAACAAAAAAAAAAAAAAAAACAAAAAAAGGTTTATCATCATCAGAGTATCGACATCAGGGTATCAGAGTATAATGAATGAAACAATGAACTCGAAAATTGTCATTTTATCGAATTAAAATCTATTTAGAACATTAATCATTATTTCGCAATGTTTCTACTAAACCTGGTTGTTGTGGTCGGTTATATTATTATCAGTTATCATTGACTCAGCGCTACGATAGTTTTTGGTATCGCGAGTATTTTTACTAATATAAACATTCCCGTGCCCACATCTAATTCTGACAAAAACCTAATAACGATATACGAATCACTTGTCAGTAAGTTGGTGTTCACTTATGTTAGTTCCAACTTCCAAGTTTCCGACGGTCGGTGTGATCGTGTATGCCGTATGGACCGTATGGTATTATAAACTATAATATCCTATGTACAGGATGTAACTGACTTTTGGAATAACTTTGGTTCTAATCAATATTTAAAATGTTTTTTTATGTACAATTTATAGTCACTTGCGCTACACAGTACACACAGGGCCGTATTTAAGGGGGGCAACGGGGACATTTGCCCCGGGCGGCCAATTGTTGACACATTTAGGGGGGCGGGCAGGCGCCGGTGTATATTATATAAATAACATTTTTTTTTTTTTTTGGTAAGAATTTGTTTGAGTAGGTACCTATACTTGAACTTTTTGCATTGAATGCCTAAGATACGGCCATTTGGCGTCATTTACTCATTTTGTCAATCAATAATAGGTAACTATTAATTTTTGTAATTTTTTCATAGATTACCTACATTTGTATGTTGTCATACATTTTGACAATAATTAAAATAATTTATCATCATGATCTGTGTTCTTAAAAAAATTTTCATAAATAAAGAACCACAACTAAACAATTAAAAAAGTGGTTAAGTGGATGTCGCTCTGCTGTACACTAGGTTACAAGTTTGTCACTGTAATGGACGGTGTTAAATTTGAATTCAATGATATAATATAATGATAATATATATAATATACAATGTATAAGAAAAACGATTCTGAAGATACAGTATTAAAATTCGTAAATAAAAAAATAAATACATATTTTATATTGAGAGAACTTACTAGATATCATATTATATCGTATTTTTCAAATTTCCATTTGACATTAAAAACAATATTTTTCCACAAGCAGTTAATATAATATATTTATACATTTTAACTATACAGGTAACTTTATCTGCTTTATCTTAATACGTCGATCGACGGGCGCGCCCGTGCAGAATCGATGTCGGTGTTTAACTTCTTTAATTTGCTCAATAAAATATTTCACTACGATATCAACTATCGTAATATAGCCCATATAGGTAGTTATCCTTATCGCCGATAAGGGTTCTTTGATCTTTCGTCTTCAGTTGAAGTGGAACGGAGCTTTTCGGTGTGCAAAAATATGTTGGCATATAACGGTCGGTCGTATATATTTGAGAATTTATCAAAATCGTTGATTGTAAATTGTAATGTTTAAAAATGGATATTAATTAATGAAATAATGTTTTTAATCACTAGTCAAAGAAATTGAAATAAAAATGTTTTTTTTCCTCATACTAACAAATTAAAAAAATATATTTAAGCATATTTATATCAGGATTTTTAAGCTCATAAGTGCATACATATTTCGGTAGTTTTTAGTGCATATACTGCCGGGACCTACTCAGGTTAGGTTATTTACATTATTAGTTATTACAGTACAGTTTTACTTATATTTTTACACTTTTTTACACTTACAATTTTACATGAATACATTTTACTTATATTATTTAATACTGAAACATATTACTCATAGGCGTGACTAGACATAATCCGCAGCTGCAGCCTACAGGCCGATTTTTTTTTAAGCCCCAACAACAATTAAATATTTATATAATTTAAATAGTCTGCAGTGTTATACTGTTATCTATTTTAAATTTAACTGCAAAATTATTTTCATTCATAGTACACTAATGTTTACACCACCTAGCTACAAATTATAAAATAATAAAACAATATTATACAATAATAGGTGCCGTCCTGTGTCTTGTTGGTATCAGCCCGGCCCAGACGGCTAGGAGGCGATCGCCTCCGAGGTCCGTCCCGTATTTTTCAAGAAATAAATGAAATTACGAAAAATTACCTACTCTATGTAGCCTAGTAGTATGCATTTTTATCTATTGAATAATTGTATAATAATACTTAATTTTAATGATACTAAAATTATAATATCTTAGTCCGTTGTAACAAAAAAAATATGTGATCATTTTGGAATCTATGATTATGTTAATATACGTACTGTGATGTTTGATCGATATTATATTGGTATATATAAATGTATCTATATGTATATCGATCCCTATTATGTGATATTTATCTATCAAACGTTTTTAAATTATGTTTTTGAGATTTGGTATTTTTGAGAGGCCCTTTGAATAATTTGCCTACTGAGCAATTTAGATCCCAGGCCGACTCTGGTCTTAAGTCTTCTTTGTTTAGGTTGTTCCGAAATCGGGAAATCACCTAGACATTATATGTTATCAATAAAAATAAATATAAAATAAAAATAGGATCTACCTAATTTTGTCGAACATTTCTTTATAAGTAAATAGTAATTTATTATAATAATGCATCAAAGAATTTTTTTTTTTTTTGAATAAAATTTGTAATCTTTATCTGACTTAGTATGTTGACCGGCGTGTTTCGAAAATTGCAGGGGCAGCCCGACAGGGTAATCACTGCAGACACGCCTATGATATTACTTAAATCTAGGTCCTTAAATCTTTGTAATTTGTAAAAAATAAATGTTAAATTTAAAAATACCTAATATTAAAAATAATTAATAAGTAGTACTCGTTAAATCAAAAATTTAATAAAAAATTTAGTACTTGTTTGAATTAGATTAAATAATTCGGAGTGCAAACATCATGGACTTGTAGGTATGTGTTCAGCCTTAATTTAATAATAATAAGAGAAAATTAGTTTTCACTTGATAGATTCTAAAAGTCAATTTGCCATTATTTGCAATTAGTTTGCAAAATATAGACACCGGTTTGAAGTCGACCGGACGAGTAGGTGGGGCTAACTTTACTATATCGTATGAGGTACAAACGATTGGTATAGGTTTTGAATCAAAATTTGGAGGTTTGGGTGCTGGGGACATGGAGCTCTCTCTATTATTATTATGGCTGACCATACTACGTATGCATGCGGCTGGCCATGCTTATGCCTTCATGAGACCCTGGTAGTCCGTGGCGCTTAAATAGACTATCTTCATTGTTGGCGCCTCGGGAATCATCCTTTTGTTGTAAGACGGAAGCCGTTAAACGTTTGTAAATTATATACGTTTGTCATTTCATATTCACGTCGTGGTAGCTACCTTCCTCTTTATCATGTATTCCGGTGTCCAGAGGGCATCAATGGTTCTCTCTGGCCGTCCGCCTGTACCGATCTTATTAGTGCCTAATATTTAATATGGCGGGGTTTTATCGATTTTTCATATCGATTCCTTTACTTATTTATTTATGTTGATTCCGCCGAAAGTTTATTAAACAACAACAGATATATCATATTATATTATACAGATTTGTTTCTAATTAACACTATATAGGGTACACAAATTTTAACATAATAATTAATAGCAAATGTTTTTTTTTAAATTTCAATTGTCAAATATTGTCATGCACGACGAAAAGAAAATACAATATAACTCAACTTAAAAATTATTTTACAAAATATATAGCTATATTATAAACCGCAATGTTAGATATCATATAATACTAAGGAAGAAAAAACAAGAAAATACAATGTAAAATTCGTTAAAAACTAAAATAATATAACTCAGTTATTAGGTATATCGATACCTAGGTAGTGTTTGTAATTTGTGCGGAATTAAATAAAATTATTCAATTAATGAATATTAGACAATTTAATACAAGATTTCTAAGTTTTCGTACCTTCAACAGAAAAAAAAGGTGGGCAAGTGGGTGTCGCTCTGCTGTACAGTAGGTTACAAGTGGGTCACTGTATAATGGATGGTATTAAATTTGAATTCAATGATATAATATCATTGTATAAGAAAAACGATTCTGAGCGGTGATGGTATGTCAGTCTATGTATAAGGCATATTATATACATATCTATGGTATTAAACAAAAAATTGACCTATAATAGGTACCTATAATAAATTCCAAATTAATCATATCACAATATCCATTAGATACTTATAACGCGTTATACATCAACAAAAACCGTGATACTATCATAGATATATAATAGTACACTTTAGAAGTTTCAAGTACCCACGAATAGTATTATTCAATCACAACAAAATAACTAAAATCGTAATTCTTGGTTTAAATATGAAATTTTGTCTAAATTTGAAATTAAAATGTCTGTAAAAAATAAGTGTGTTTATATATTTTTTAGATTTTTTGGTTACAGTATGAATTATTTAAGAGAATCTTTGTTTTAAATTTTCAACTCTTAGTTATAAAAACTGAACATTTTATAATTTTTTAATTCCAACGATTGATAATTTTTGAGATTTTGATAAATTTTGTCAAAATTCCAACTTTAAATGCTTATAAAAAAAAATCGTGCCTATGTATTTTTCAACTGATATTGTAACAATATATCAGGAGCCTTGTATTAAATTTTTACACTTTTTGGCCCAACAGATAAAACTTTATTGATATTTATAGAAAAAAAAACTAAAAAAAATTGAAAGCTGTAAATGTCCATAAACAGCTCAAAAAGAGTCAAAATATTTTCAAAATTGTATGGTGTATATGAAATGCTAATATAAACATTCAGTGAAATTTTCATGTATCTACAGTTATTCGTTTTTGAATTACAACAAAATAAGGAAATCGCTACATGAGAAATCGAGTGAAAATCCAATGTTGTAAAAATTTGAATTTCAAACGCTCATAAAAATTTAATTTGACTGTCCGGTAGAGATTTTTTTATTGATAAAGGTAGATAATCTTATAAGGAATCTTGTGTTTCATTTTCAAATCTTAGATTTAAAAAGAAAAATTTTTACGAATTCTTAACTCAAAATAATTTGCTAATTTTCGTGATTTTTCCATATTTTGTCAATTTTTGAACTTTAAATGCTCATAAAAAAAAATTGTGACTAAGGATTTTTAATATTTTTCATCTGCCTTTGAAACAACGTATTAGGAGCCTTCTATTAAATTTTCAAGCTTTCGCAACCAACAAATAAAATTTTATTGATATTTCTAGAAAAAAAACTAAAAAAAAATGAAAAATGAAAATGTCCCTAAAGAGTTCAAAATAAATCAAAATATTTTGAAAATGTTATCGTGTATAGAAAATGCAAATATAAACAACCAGTGAAAATTTCATGTATCTACGGTCATTTGTTTTAAAGTTACACCAATAACCAAATTCGATTTTTTGGAAAATCGATTTTGCGTAAAAATTCCCGTTTTTCCTTAATTTTTATGTTGTTTTTCCCGGCGCTTGTGAAAACTACTGGGAAATGTTTACTTTTGACCCCCCAAAGTACCAACTAGATTCACTTTCCTATCAGAAAAGGTACTATTGAAGAAAATTGAAGCACTTTTACTGTCCCAAAACGTGATGACAGACACAAAAATATAAAAATATAAAAATATAAAAATATAAAAAAAAACATACATCATTGTAAAACCAATACATTCATCGCTCCGCTCAGAATCTAAAAGCTTATCGGAAAAATTTCTCATGTAGCGGTATTGATATGTTATTGTAATTCAAAAACAAACAATTATAGATAAATGAAAATTTTACTGAATGTTTATAATTTCATTTTCTATATACCATAGAATTTTAAAAATATTTAGTCTTTTTTAGGGTTCCGTACGTTTCCCTACGGAAGCCTATTACTTTCGCTCGGCTGTCCGTCCGTCAATAGGTCTGTCGCCAGGCTGTATCTAATGAACCATGAAAGTTAGAAAGTTGAAATTTTCACAGATTATGTATTTCCGTGGATGCTATAACAACAAATACTAAAAAAAAGGGAAAGGAGCAACCCGGGGGGGTGCTAAAACGGGTATTTTGAGATTTCAGATGGAAATTTTTGTTTATAAATAGTTGCCATGAGTGACGTCGTATAAAAGGATTCGTTCTATAAATTTCAATACAGAATTATAGTGAATCGTTTTAAGTCGTTGCCATGGGGACGAAAAAACAATAAACTACATAATTTTTTTTACTGTTTTTATAGATAATGGTACGCAACCCTTCGTGCGCGAGTCCGACTCGTACTTGGCCGGCTTTTTTTATATTAATATTATAATATTATAATTTTTTATTCGTTGCTATGGTGATAAATAAATAAAGCGTTAGAAATTAAAATCCAATTTTTAGAGGTTTTTCGTAATTTGAAGGTAGTTTTTCTCATGGCATAAAATAACTATTGAGAAAATCGAAAAAAGACCTCTTTAAAGTACTACCTTGATCCGATTTTTTAACACATAAGGTACTATATATTAAAATCGAAGCATTGCTTCTGGTAAAAATTTTGTATACAGAAAAAAAAAAAATTAAAAATTAAAACAAATAAACACCTCAGAACCTAAAAATAATTTTTTAAAAATGTGGCCCTTGAGGAAGACCCAATAATTTTTCAAAAAAATATGAAAACAAAAATACAAATATAACGTATAAAACGTGTTTTTCCTAGAGATGTAAGCTCGGTAAAATTAAAAATTATTTTTTACAGTTAGACATTTTTTTACCAAAAAAAATTAGCTTGTGGCACCTCAAATTAAACGGCTTCACGGGGCCAATAATCATCAGTCATAACATATTAATAAAATGGAATAGTTTATATTATAAAATGTAAAACGTCCATAACCACTGATAGTGCAGTACCTATACTACATAATATTAAACATACGAATACACCATAAGAATATCTGATACTGTCAATTATTATCGCAATTAATATAAATTTGATTTTATCATAGTTATAGATAATAAACCACGTTTCAAATATTAGTAATGTTAAACTTTTCAAGGCTTTGGGACCCCGGTTAAACTTCTCTGATTATTTATAAAATATGCTCTATACATAATTTGTATTACCTAGCTAATCTGATAGCTCGCGACAATAAAAGTTTTAGTGATGGCGAATTTGTAAAAAAATGTATCTTGGCAAGTGTAAAAGAAATTATTCCGGAAAAAATGTCTGTATTCGACATTATCAGTTTGTCTCGAAATACTATTACTAGGCGGGTAGAAGACATTGGAGGTGATTTAATGACGCAGTTACAAATAAAATCGAAAACGTTTACATTTTTTTCTTTAGCTTTGGACGAAAGCACTGATGTAGTGATGTGTTAGATACAGATACTGCACAATTATTAATATTTATACGAGGAATAGATAGGTACAGAATTACGTAAAATGTTCAGAAAGATCTCGTTTGACTGATGAACACTCCTTATTAAGAATTGACGTTACACATTTCATTCCGAATATTGAAAGATTTGTTAAAAAAAAACAAGCCCAAATTTCACACTAATTTATTTCTATTAATATTCTAAAATGTATTATATACTTTAATTATTTAATTATTTATTTATTTGTAGGTAGCATGTTTTACATTTACACTAATTTATTTCTATTAATATTCTAAAATCCAATGAATTTTTTTTTTCTATAAAAATTAAAAATTGTAAAATATTTTATATTCTTAAAAACTTAATAAAATAAATTTTTTTACACCTATATAAATTTCTAATTTTTATAAAATGGTCACGGGTCGGTTGGAACACGTTCGCGGGCCGGATTCGGCCCGCGGGCTGCGGGTTGGGCACGCCTGGTCTATACTCTATGTCTATAGTCTATAATTTTAATGCACCGTAATAGCAAATAATTAAGGGGATTCGATACCGTGATTTTCTGTTTTTGTCTAACACACGCGTGACATAGTATTTTACATACAATTAGACATAACATTCCAATTGATCTATTGAAGCGATAAGATTTCTGAAAACAGATTTTAATTTGTCGTCAAGTCTACTTGAAATCGACTTTCCCACATTTTTGATTTTTTGATTTAAACTTCTCCAAAAATTGAAATAACAGAATTTTTAAATACTCTTTTTGAATATGACATTTAAAAAAATTTAGGGGATAATATCAAAAATGTGGGAAAGTCGATTTCAAGTAGACTTGACGACAAATTCAAATCTGTTTTCAGAATTCGTATCGCTTCATTAGATCAATTGGTATGTTTGGCAAAAAACACATCTAAAATACTATGTCGCGCGTGTGTTAGACAAAAACGGAAAATCACGGTATCGAATCCCCTTAATATAACCGGCCTTCGAGTAATGTGGCGGTGCCTAGCGGTATTCATGTTAACTAAATCTGTGCCGTCAAAAATTGTGCCACTTTTTTCGCCGAGTGTTATCACCTTCTCTTCTCTACGTCGTGTATCAGAGTTTAGATTTTGTATTTTTATCATAGAATCAGATTATCAGAATAAAATGTCACAGTTTATTATACAACGCGACCAGTGACCGTCATTGTATTTTGTCGTTCTCTTGTGTACCTGTTGTGTTTTTACCTACCTATACTTATTTCAGTTTTTGACTAGTGATATTTAAAATATTTAAGTATGAAGCGGTTTTTGGCTCGAACATCTATGAATAATATAAATGATTCTAAAATATCCAAAAGTGTTTCAACTTCATCTGATTTAGCGGAATTGGCTGTAGACGACGCCGGTCATTTTGACAAAGCTCGTGCACCACCGACAGAAATTGATGGTATTGAGCAAATAAAACATACTATAAATTTATCTGATCATTATTTATTTGACGGTAAATTTTATGATATCGTGTCAAACATCGGAACAAAACTAACTGCAAAATGTGTACTCTCCTCAAAACCCATACAAAGCCAAAATAATTCGTCAGGAAATTTTCTAAGTTATATAAAGGTTAGTTTTTGAACTTTTTTTAATTTTTCTTAGTATTATTTTTGGTACTTTAGGTATGTAGGTAATTCTTCATATTTTAAAATTAATGATCGAATGATGCATAAATTACATTTTATAAGAAGATTCTAGAACTTTTTACAAAAATATATTCCATAATAGGTACTAGATACTTAAAAATTGTAGTAACTTACCCAATGATGGAAACTGATTTGCTGAATTATAAAAGTAGGAAGAAACCTATATAGTATTTTTGTACTATAAATAATCATGGTTGCAGAGTTTTTGGAGAGGTATATAGAATTAGGTATTTTTATTTTGTTTTTTTGTAGAATAAATGCATATTTGTAGCACTTTGTCATGTGAAAATGACTAATACTATTTTTTTTCTTTTAATCAGCATACTATAATAATTAGGTATAATTTTTCATTTTGTGAACAAAATTTTAAATTTATAAGTATTATATTTTGTAGGTATTATAATATTATATAAGAAATTAGTGTAAAACCTTAGTAAATAACAATATAAAATATTTATTATGTAGGAAGGTAAGTATGTATGTGTGTATAAAAAAAAAAAATATAATAAATATGCCTGTTGCCCGTTGGCAGTACTTATACAGTTATACCCTATATTTTAACTAAGGTAGTCACACATATTTTAATATTGCTGAAGTTATAAATAAAATTACAAAAATATTCAACATCAATAATTTTAAAATTTCTCATTGTGTGACCGATAATGTATCAAATTTTGGTAAAGCCTTTAGGACATTTTCAATTCAGCCACAAGCAAATTCCTCCAACTCAAATGATTTAATAAATAACTGGTTTTGTAGTGATAACGATGAATTAAATAGTGTAGAAAATAATTTGGAGGTTGATGATACTAGTGCAAATGTTGATGTTATTGAATTGTCGATAATACTTTCAAATTCAAATGAAATTAATCCAATGAAAATTTCATGTATATAAGTTCATTTTTTTTAGAGTTACGCCAAAAACCAAAATCGATTTTCTCGAAAACAGATTTTGCTTAAAAATGTCCGTCTTTACGTAATTTTTATGTTGTTTTTCACGTCACTTTTGAAAACTATTGAGAATTTTTAAATATGATTCTAACGACATCTTGCTGTCATCTGACATTTGACTTTTGAGAATTGAATGAACATTGGTCCATTGATGATACACTATTTTGGCTGTACAATGTTTATAACAACATAATTTTACCATAGAATAACGTCATATTTTATGATACAGCCATAATAAAATACAGAATTCTGTAGTTACCATAGATAATAATGTAATTATTTTGGTTGTACGATATTTTAGATTATACCTAGATAGCCTAATAATTTAAATGATAATGTCTAATACATGCACGAAAATTACTATTTTGTTTATAAATTATATATTTCAATGATATTCTGGTGGTGCAAAAACATACCTTCAAAGTGTACATTTAATCTACATCTAAAATGTGGTGGTGCAATTGCTGAATTTGCACCACCCAGTTTACGCCACTGGTTGGAGAAAGAGGGTTATTATAATATATATGATACAATTATTATAATTATAAAATTTAAAAGATACAGAGTGTAGGTTCAAAATAAATAAACATATTAGTCTAAAATACACTAATAAAACCTCATAGATTAATATTAATTACAAAGCTTAGAATATAAAATAAAATTACAGCAACTCATTATTTAACTACAGAAATAAATATTTATATAGGTACCTAGCCTTTAATATTAATTATAGGTGCAACTAGGAACAAATTATGGAATGAAATAATATAAAATATTGAATGTAAATTATCAGAAAAGTATAACATTCGAAAATATATTAAAATCAAAGTATTCAACCGGAAAAGTTTTTTGTATAAACCATAATTAATTAGATAAAATAGGTAGGTACCTAATTACTGAAACAAATTTTAGAATAAATATTGTTTATTAGAAAATATATAGGTAATTATCAAAAATACTTAAGTTTAAATATTTTTTGTTAAAAAATTAAATTTCCGAAAAATATTTAAGCTTATATAGATTTTCTGATAAAACATTTATTTAGCCTTAACTTATAACAGAAAAATAGTTCGTTCGAAAATAGTTTAATAGAAGAGTATTTTGTTAGAATAACTTTTTAGGTATATTGTATTGATGATATTAATCCTTTCATCCCCAAGTATTTTTTTTTTAAATTCAAAAGGCATAGAATTGAAAAACGTTGGTCCGAGATAATCTACAAAACATTGACAAAAAAGATTTATTTGCATAATTAACAGCAAATCATATTTCCTCAATTCTCTTTTATTGCTTAACTATTTAAGATAATTATCTAAGTTAAATTTCTTAAGCAAGTACAATGTACATAATATCAATTTTTTTATACAAAAACCTTATTGGCAATACACCAAGTTCCTTCTAGAGTGAATTTATTTAAGCAAATTCTGACTATATTATTTTGATTAACTACTACCTAGTGCATTTAATATGTTATCCCGTAGGCCACCCCATACCATTGACCATATTGGAAATTTGATTGATATAGTTCAAAATATACTATTTTCATTGTTTGTTTAGGTACCATGTTTTTGACTTTAACCAATGTTAATACCATTTTAAGTTGTTATCAAAGATTATTAAGATTTATTAAGATTATAAAGACACCTTATTAAAAGAAACATTATTGGGAACATTACTATTCTCTGAATTGATTGGTTTTTTATATTATTCAGAATATTTATAAAAAAATTATTAAACATACTAGATGCTGTTATTGGATCATTTTTCAAATTTACTTCATAGGTACTCATTATTTTTTTTTTGACAATGTCATCTTTAAACCTCAATTTAAAACCTGTAACTTCGTTTATTAGATTCCATGTCGATTTTGGATTAGAACTAGCATTTTTAAATTTTTGTTTATAAAAATTATTTTTAGCTAGCCTTATAGTTTTTGTGAGATTATTCTTGTATTTTTTATAATGCAAAGCTAACGTTAAATTATTTCGAAGTTTTTTTGCATTTCATGTTAATAGAAGAAAAAACTAAAAAAATTAAAATTTTAAATGGTCCGTAAAAAGCTCAAAAAGAGTCAAATTATTTTCAAAATTGTACGGTGTATATAAATTGCTAATATAAACATTCAGTGAAAAATTCAAGTATTTATAATCACTCGTTTTATAATTAGAACAAAAGAAGAAAATCGTTAAATGAGAAATCGAGTGAATATCAAATGATGTTTTAGGAAATTTTAGGAAAATCCAACAGAAAAGTAGAAAATTTAAATGTCAAAACATACAATAGTGACGCCGTCTGTCCAGAAAAAATTAACTAAATAATAAAAAAATTAGTTTCAGATTAAAATAACAATAGTGTATTGTATTGTATTGTGCTTGCAAATTGGTTACGGGCATGTTTGTTTATTTGTATTATTATTTTTTGTCAATATACAAAAACAGCCGTTCTCGACTGATGATGTAACATACATTTTTCATGCTCCATTTTTATATATGTAGATGAATTTTCCTGTATAGATTATACCTTTGGAAAGAGGATAGGCTAATTTAAAAAGATTTAAATTTGTTTTTTTTTTTATTCATCGGATTTTAGTACGGTTAGGTAGGTTAGGATTTTGTATTAATTGATCCCAGGCAACAGAAGAGTTAAGATAAATTTTGAATACCATACACCGAATATTAAATAACGAATTGAACAAAGTTTGAGTCATATAGAGTTGGTACATTTAACGGGAAACAAAGTGCACGGGATCAGCTAGTTTCAAAACAAAGATTAAATACTATTAATATTAAAAAATATTTTTATGTAGCCCCTTCCCCCCAAAAACAAAAATCCTGGATGAGCCCCTTTTTCTTATGGTGTACATATGAAACTTATTATTATTATTTTTTTTTTCAGCACAAGGAATATCCAAAGAGTTCGTATAGTGGTTAAATTCAAAGACCTCATCATAACGTGGATTTAAAAAAAAATCGCATCAAAATAGCGGCTGATCAAACATCATTCGTGAGTATTCTATATCATGTTTCATTTATTTAGAATTATCTATAATACACAATATGGTCATTGATCTTATACAATTAAACTAAAATAATTGCTTTTATTCCTAGGCCAGTTTAATAACAACGGTAATTCCAGGCTGGTGGCTTACGTGACCATTGATGATAATAATTGGCAGATACGGTGACTTTCGGAATTTTCCCAAACAATTTTGTTGTTGATATAGACAAATATTTGTCTCAAACATTGGTCGAGAATTCTAATCGAGGTTGATCGTCACTATCATCAATGGATTTACATACAGACTATGACAGATTTTCGACTTAATTTGGATAATTGATGAGTTACCGACGTTTCTTGACCTGTAATATTTAATTCATGAATTTGTTACCCAGACCGGAGATATTATAACATCGTATAACGATATTGATCCGTATTTACAAACGACTGATGAAGTGCAAATATCATCGAGGACAACACAGCTACGAAGTGCAGGGGACACTATTATAATATCAGATGACAAAATGGATCCCATGGATGACCAATGATTGATGAAGAGCAGAAAAAGACAGCACCTGCAGAACCGCCTCCAACTGTGGTGCTTTTAATAGAGACACCACAACTGGAAGGCAGAGTTCTTGACATGCCCCACAAGTACCTACAACACGCATAGGGTGTGTTATAAAAAAAAATATCAGATTTCATAAGTAAAGACATTAACCTACTCAGAGTTAATATACCAATTAAAAAGGTTCCAAACTATCCTCTAATGAAGCACTACAGAACCAGAAAGGCTCGTTCCAAAAAGCTGTAACATCTACCACATTATCAAGCGCCGTGTGTACCACTTCAACAATGGGATGTGTAAAAGATATGTCCCATCAACAATAAGACTTATTTGGTTATTATGATCGGAAAATCCTGAAACTTAAACTTTAATATAATTTAAATATGTATATACCTACTAGGAAAAATATAAACAGTTGATCCAAAAATCACTTATCACTCTAAATATTTTCCTGGCAAATCAAAATATCTTAATGTAGTTTTTTAAATATATACTTTTATATTATCATAATGTTCCTATAAATTATTATAGATTTCTGTTGATAAAACTACATTTAAATTTACATTTGATTCATCACAGAGATAAAATGGGTGATACTGATATGGGATATTATGGACTATAATAATATAATAATAATACGTGTACAATTATTATTTATTACTGTCGAAGTTTGCATTTTGTTTAATTAGTCAGTACCTATGTTATGTGTTTGAAGTAAACTCATTTTTAAAATTAACCCCTGAATTAGGTCACATAACATTATTTTTCCACCCATGAC
This sequence comes from Macrosiphum euphorbiae, assembly GCA_949089665.1. Lineage (NCBI taxonomy): Eukaryota > Metazoa > Arthropoda > Insecta > Hemiptera > Aphididae > Macrosiphum > Macrosiphum euphorbiae. The sequence continues at coordinate 107,624,310 of CARXXK010000002.1, read as the reverse complement.
TAAATATTAACTATTTATGAATTAATAATTGTTGATGTCTACGCTGTCGAGCTCTTGCGAACAGTTGACCCGACAATTCGCACCGTACAACGGTTGTTACCACTTGTAATATTAATAAATATAAAGGAATAATAATATTATGTGAGAATTGTTGCTAAACAACACTGTATTGATCGTAGCAAATAATAATAATAATAATAATCCCACCAAAAACATATATGTAAAATGAGAGCCAAGTTCAATACTATAATATATGCCTTGGTTGTTGACTTCAACGACAAAAGAAGTGAGATCTAAATGGGTGCCAAGTTAGGATAATATATTGAAGCCTAAGGTGTGACTTGGCTACTTTTCATATACGAATTATTATTATAAGTACCTACTAAAACAGTAATGGAAGAGTGAAGATGATTTTCCGAAGAATAAAATAAAAACTCAAAGCTTTAGAACTTGCAAATGCTATAATATATAATTCGTAGCCAAGTCAGACCTTAGGCTTCAATATATTATCCTAACTTGGCACCCATTTAGATCTCACTTCTTTTGTCGTTGAAGTCAACAACCAAGGCATATATTATAGTATTGAACTTGGCTCTCATTTTACATATATGTTTTTGGTGGGATATCATTACTTTTTGTATGTAAATTATTATAACCTAACCTAACCTAGCCATGACGTATTCTATAAATAAAGTTTATTACTATATAATATAATTCAGTTACTAATATTAATAATAATATTTATTATAAAATATTTTCCGTTGTATATACAGAGTATAAAATATATGTAAAATTAATATACAATTATTTTAACTCTTTTTGAGTATATTTTTAATTATCATAATTTTATTGACTGTAGTTTCTACTGTTGGGTGGGTAATTCATAATTTGTAAGAATAATTATTTAATTATTTTAATTGTAATATTTAAAAAAATAATATTAATTACATAGGTACATAGATAGAAAAAAAAGTATGTTGCTGCGCGCGGGTCGACAATATCGACACATATTCGGCTAGTCGTATTTTTGGAGCGGCGATACGGGAAAAGTAATTTAAGTCAACATTACATTAAATTAGAGGCAATTCATTAATAAATTGAAAAATTAAACATAATAGATAAAATAATTGCAAAATTATAATAAAATCAATTGATTAAAAAATTAAAAATTAAAAAATTAAAAATTAAAAATTAAAAAATTTTAAATTAAAAATGTTCAAGTTTCTGATTTTTTCCTTTGTATTTACCTAACTACCTATCTGTATGCCAAATTTGAACTTTCTAGGTCTTCTGGAACTGGGTTAGAATTTTGATCTATAGGTAAGTCAGTGATAAAAATGACGATTTTCGGACGTTAATATCTAAATAACGGTTTGAAGTGTGTTTATGAAATTTAGAGCACATATGTATCTCGTTAGTCTCAATATATGAGCCAAATTTGACATGTTTATGTGGAATAGTTTTTGAGTTATGAGGGGGTCAAAAGTGGCTCCAAATGGTTCGTGTAATATTACACACGGTGCTGCTCGCCAGTTCTGTTAGCTAGAACTTGGCTTGACACGCTACCGCGTGTCTAGATAATGCAATACAAATTAATATTGATGAGGACGTCTCCTGCTAATAATAATTAAATAATAAAAAGGTAATACAAAATAGTAAAATACACAAAATATAATATAGTATACGATAAATAGTAAGAAGATAGGACTTATCACTGCATCGAGTTGTCAACTGGAACGCGTTAGTACTCACACTACACATGGTCCTGACATGAACTATTTAGCCCCAGTGACTTTAAAGCAGAGTATTTTACGAAGGTGTGTGGAAGAATGTACTCCACTTCGAGTGATTTATGAAGAAGAGACATCAAGGTAGGTAGTAATTTTGTCTTTTCGTTTAACAATTATGAAGCGGCAGAAGCAGTACTTTTTACTTTTAAAAAAATGTTGCACATATTTATTGTTTTTTTATCTTACGCATCAACTGTTTAGAACACAAGGGTTAGAACATCGCCTAGAGTATACTTCTCTTTTGAGAACCATGGAGAGGACTAGAGCTGCAGCGCAACCTAAAATACCAGGTGATCTGATGGAATACGCAGGTAATCTGGTAGATGCTCGCTACGTTCATCTATTCAGAACTGCTAATGGACGAGCAATGTTCAGAGGGTTTGTCATGGGCCCTCCAGACGCTGGATCAGCAGTCGTTTGTATATCTCCATCCCTGGAAAAGTAATTAATTTTAACTGTCAAGAACATAATGTTAGAATGTAAATCTACTCCTCGGTATATTCAACATGTATCTTAATTTGAACAATTTTTAGCCTATTGACTTCTGCTCAAGAACTTCATATAGATGCCACGTTTAAAAGCAGGCCCCTTGTTCCACAAACAGAACAACTGTTGATAATTATGGCCATGTACATGGACCAGGTAAACTTTGTTTAAACGTTAATACATACCTAATGCTATATTTTAATACATTATACCAATTTTTTATAAACTAAATAGGTACCTAACTATTTTATTTATTTTAACAGGCATTTCCCGTTGCATACACATTAATGACCCGCAAAACTGAAACGGCGTACACTAGTGTATTGGACCATATTAAGACTTGTGTTCCGGGTATTAGTGCAAGTAAAATTGTCACTGACTATGAAGTAGGGTTGAGTAACGCATTGACCAACATTTTTTCCCAGAGTCAGATTACAGAAATGCTGGTTCCATATGGCCCAAGTAAGATTTCCTAAAAAATGTAACAATTTTAATTCTGTAAGATAAAATGTAGATATTTTGATTTGTGGAATTGTGCAGTTTAATGATTAAATAATATTAAAATTAACACAAGTTTCTTAAACACTAACTTTTATATAAATAGGCACTCGAAAAGAATGCAAGAGACTTTGGCATACGGAGACAAGTATACAGGACTGATAATGCACTGCATACTATGCTTCGTATGTCCAAAGCTCTGGCACTTTTGCCAGCAAACAGGATAGTTGAAGGCTTTGAAGCGGTGGCCAACGAGGCGAGGCTTTCACCCAATAGTGAGGTTGCTGAAAGTTCGTTACATATTTTAGAAATCAGTGGATGGAACGTGAGTTATTCTAAAAGAATTAGTTTTACTTACCTATCATTTTATTTTTAAAATTTGTTTAATAATTAAAACTGTTTAAATAGGTAGTACATATAAGATTATTAAGATAATTAGTAACATTTCAAAATTCAATACTTATAATAGCCATTTATTTTACAGATAGTAAATACTTCAATTTGCATATTTCAATAATATATTATGATACAAATTGAGTTTTAATATCTATTTAGTCACAATTTATTCTTTTAATGAATCCTTATAAATTAATGAATCTATTGAGATTACTATGTATCTAATTTTAAAAGTTAAATCATAAGTAATTAAATAAAATAAATCGTAACTTTGTTTTTTCTGTAAGTTTATGTCTTCATATTCAGTCAAACCAATTGCAGATTTTTTTAAACATAATTACAAAAATTAAACAGAATATTTATAACCCTACCTTAAGTAGTCTTTATCCGTAATAATATTAATTAACATTAGGTGTTGGACCGGAAACCTTTTGTGTACATGGCATGCCAAGGAGAACAAACAACAACCAGAAGATATTTCACCGCCATTTAAACACTATTATGAATAGTCCACGTCCTGGTATTTGGCATTTTACCAGTAAGTTAAATTTAATATCACTAAAATAATAAAATCAACATTTACATTAATAAAAGTTATATTTTTTTGTAACTTCAAAATTTTTATATAACTTATCTGGTAGATGCGATTGACAAAAACCACACTTTGTTTTTGAAATATTATGATTTGTGTACTTTATTCTTCCTTAATTGATGAGTATTTTTCCAAATCAATCGGAAGTCATATACATACTCTTTATCCACTCTAGTTTCTAACTAATGCAATAAATTATAATACTTCAATGAATAATATCAATAGAAACATTAGTCAAAATCGAACATGAATATGGCACAAAGTACGAGAGGATGTAAAGCAGACCAGCTCTAAGAGGACGTCGGGCTTATGTTCAAATCGACAAAAAAATCGGCGAAGCCACTGAACGGTTGGCCCAGGGCAGGATTTCTATTAGAGAATTTCTCATCTACACTGGGAATTTGGCTTATGATGCAGGTATGAAATATACATATAAAATAAATAAACAATAATTAGTTATCTTCAAGTGACTAAATAAAAGAAATCATTTTGCGTAACATACAATATTTACAATAAAAAATTGTATTTCTAGATCGAAGGCGTGGAGCTGGGCATGTTGGGATTGTTCCACCCCAAATCGTGGAAACTATTGAAGGTTAATAAAAAAATAACACAGATTTGAAAAATTCACAGTTCAATGTTCACAATGACAATATGCAATTATCTAATTCATTTTTTTGTTTAAATAACATTTCAGAACAAATTCCTACTGAAAATGTGGAAGATAACGTTCTTTGAGGTTTGATATTTATCAAATTTAAAATATTTGAGCTCAAAATAATACCATTTAAGTACTTACAAATATATGTTCAATTGTTAATATATTGTGTATAGGAATAAAAAGACTTGGTGTTCAAATACAAAACCAACCACATAGGTATCTTCTGATTTTCATTTCTTTGTACATAAATAGGGAAAAGAGATTTGGGGGCTAAGCTACCACCATCAATTTGAACAGCCCTTGAAATTTTAATTTTACCATTAACCTAATGATTTTTTTTATAAATTAGATGTTTCTTAACAAATATAGATTAAACTCAATTTTGCATTAGGTTTTAATAGACAAAATTAATTAAGAGAATTAATTTTACAACAACAAAATTTCAGAAGGGAGATGGAAACAGAACAATATAATTCATTAAATATTTTTAACAGTAACCATTATTATTAATTTAAATGTTATTTATTTACTTATTTTTTAAGTACCTGTATTGTATTATAATCTAGATGAACCTGATTTTGTATTGGAGGAGGATGATGATCCGGTGTTCATTGCCATGGCGGAAATTGTGGAACGGAGGAGGGCTCAAGACAGGGAACACATCCCTCATGTTCCTCTTGATATCAATCAAGTTCAACCAAGACCAGCCGATTGCTGTTATTTGTTTAATCAATGTAAACAGCCACGCATGCATTCCCTGTGGACACAAATGTTTGTGCAAAGATTGATTGGGCAATTTAATCCACAACCGTTGCCCTATTTGTAACATAGAAACCACATTAGTCATACAAATATTTTAAAGTAGGTAACAACAATAAGGTATGAATGGTACCTAATAATGTAATAATAGAAAATATACATAAAGTAGATGCCAATAATAAACAAAATAGTAAACATACATATTATGTTGTTTGAATATTATGATGAAACTTAAAAAATAAGGACCACCCTAATACATAAGCATTAAACATAATTTCAAAATTATTATTTAGTAAAATTAATTTCTACAGTAGTTTGTAAACAATAACATGCCTTCTAGTAACCTTAGTAAATATTAATAAAATATAAAATATATTATTGCTAACTTAAAAAGTACTTAAAATGTCTTTAAAAAGTACTTAAAACTCACTTATAATAATAATATATTTCACTTTCCATTTTAGTCACTGACGTTTATATTTGAATGAATACTAGAATACAAACGCATATTTTTCAAAATATATTAAATTTATAATATTGATATTGCCTGCATGTTTAAATTCAAAAAAGATTGTATTATATTATTTTTTATTTAGTATTCATAAGATTGAATTTATATATATTTATTTTGTCATTTTGCAGGTATTGATTTAACTTCCAGGTTCAGAGAACTTCAGGATGATTAAATATTGAATACTGTTCAGGATGTATAGCAAGTTATACAAAATAGATTTGTTTTTCATTAATTTTATTTTTTGTCATTATTTTTATTGTATATTAAAATATAAGCTATTATTATAGTATTAACATATTATTATAAATTATAACCATAATTAGGTACCAATTATTTAAATCTTTGATAGTTGGATATGAAATTAAATATGCACCTATAATATAGTTTCAACACAATTTTAAATATCATAGTTAATTACTTATTGAGTTATATAAAAACAGTAAATCACTACCCTAACTACTCAAATGTAACTAAGGTAACATTAATTCACACTTTTGATTCTAATCTTTTTTTAATTAAATATTTTGTGACCAAGATTTTGTTTAAACTAATACACTGTATTAATTATATGTATTCAATGTTATATAGTATTAAATAAAAATAAGTATGCTAATATATTTTGATGAACAAGAAATGTAAATAATATATAAAATATAAATTTCTTTGTGTAATTATACTGTAGGTACAAATGTACAATCATAAGTCATAACTAATTTATTGATATCTTCAAATTTGTTGTAAGGTTTGAAGTTCTATATCTAGTTGTAAGTTGTTTATCAGTCGACAGTGATTATTTATTAATTTTATATCTATTGAGAAGTACCTCTAATATAGAATGGTAAAATAATTGACAAATATTAAGGTTTCATAAAATGAAATAATGTAGCTTAAAAATACAATTTTATTACATTAAAATATTGTAATTAATTACTAATTAAGTTATATAAAAACTGTATAACATATTGCCCTAACTCTGCATTCAAAACAAAAGTTCTCATAAATAGTTCATACTGTAACCAAAAAATCTAAAAAATATATGAACACAGTTATTTTTTACAGACATTTTAAATTCAAATTTGGACGAAATTACATATTAAAAAACCTAGAGTAACTATTTTAGTTTTTTTGTTGTGATTGAATAATATTATTTGTGGGTACTTTAAACTTCTAAAGTGTATTATTATATATCTATGATAGTATCACGGTTTGTTGTTGATGTATAACGCGTTATAAGTACCTAATGGATATTGTGATATGATTAATTTTGAATTCATTATAGGTCAATTTTTTTTAATACCATAGATAAGTATATAATATGTCTTATACCTAGAAGGACATACCGCCTCCGCTCAGAATGGTTTTTCTTATACAATGATATAATATCATTGAATTCAAATGTAATACCATCCGTTATACAGTGACTCACTTGTAACGTACTGTAAAGCAGAGCGACACCCACTTTCCCACCTTTTTTTAAAATTAAATTACATAATATATATGACATATGTATCCATATGTACCTACACTCGTCACATATCTAAAAATTTAACGAATAAATACATTAAAATCAGATAACTAAGAACCCAATTTTTATAAATCAAATACAATAAAAACCAAAACCAAAACTCAAAAAAATACATATGCAAATAACAATTAATATATTTTATATTGTATTATAATAGTATTATTATATAGTTATTTTAAACAAAGTGTAGGTACATAATAGTTAACCAAGTTGCGGCTCGTCTAAGGTCGATCGGACTCCCTAAATATATTTTAAAATAAAATTATATTCACAATTATTCTTCTCATAATAACTAAATAGGAATCATAATGGTCTATAGGTACTTCTTTCGAAATAATTTAAATAATTTAGAATTGTATTCGAAAATAACAATATTTGAAGAAAAATATCATTATAATCTGGTAATTATTCCAATGCGATAAGAATAATTTAAAAATTAAACGAAAGCTGATCAACCTCAAAGCCTGTTCAAATTATTAATAAGTATTATTAATAATAAATAATAAGTTAATAAGTATTCAAGCACTTTTAATTACTTGAATATTGTTTATGTATATAGTATATTATTATTTTTTATACACTTAATGTCCAATGACATTATTAAATCCAATTTTTCGGCTGTATTAATTTAACCTACTGTAGTAGGCACTAATTCCTAATATTAAAATAAATTACTTTAATCACAATAACGCATCATTAAATATACTTAGTACCTAATACTATTATATTGGCTGACAGACCGTCTACGTTCTGAATAGTTTTTTTCGTATACAATGGTTTTATATCATAAATTAAAAATATAATAGATCCATTACAGTGATTACTCATATGTACAGCAGAGCGTACCCACCCGATTTTTTTTTCAAATATTGTTTTTTTTATACCTCTGGTCCAACGTCGGTGCATACCTACTGTATACTGCCACTGCTTTCAGCTCTGGGATTTGTCTGGCCCGTTACCCCACCAGCACTGCCATGTTTGAAACTGAATATCAAAATTATCCAGTATTATGTACTTTATTTTGTACAATTTCGTACGCCTCCTCTAACACGAGAAAACGCGATCTCCCCAAGTCCGTGATGCAGTAACGTTACCCCAGCACGGATATGGACAAATCTCATTTTCTCGTGTTAGTTGAGGTGTACAAAATTGTACCTACGAAATAAAATATATAATACTGTACTCGTTTTTTGTCAAACATAACGTTATTATAATGTTTTCAAGCTATTTTATGTGGCTATAAAATAACTAGATAATATTATATAGGTAGGGTTAAAGGATTTTATAATTTAATTATTTACACAATAATAATCGGAATAATATTTACGAAATATACACATTGTTACATGCGGCCCTTCAGGGATCCAAAAGCTGGTGTACTTGATAAATAATAATAGTCATTTAGAATGGTAATCAAATGTATTATATTAAACCAGACAAAACAAGCAGAATAATAGTGTTGATTGTAGTGAATTTGTAGTTCGTTCCGAAGTTGATAATCTCCGTGTAAGTCGTGTGAAATGGCTGGGTGGCTAGCGAGTCGTGTGGTGTTCTCGTCTCTGGATACATCTAACTCAGGCTGTCTCGCTGTCCCCTATATATATGGTGGCGGCGTCCTTTGAAAGTGAGCGGCGCGTGTACAGTCGCCCTTGATATGGACCTCACGATTATGAAAGTGGTATTCGTAGTCGAAAACACTTTTGGGTGTGGTCGCATTCCTGGTTGTTATTATGAGCAAAATATATGGTATTGCGTAATCCCATTACACCTCCCTACCAAAAAAAAGATTGTTAACCTTTAAGGGTTAAGAATCTTTAACATCGTTAATTAATAGTTTACAATGGCTGAATTACATTGTTTACATTGACATTTTAAATTTGTATGCAGTTAACAATTTGATTATAGTATTACATTTGATTACAATAATGTGAGCATTTTACAATTTTAATGTCATCATTATTATTATTATTGTTTACGATTTTAATTGTGGTTAGTAAAATAAATTAATACATGATTTAATTAACAATTAGTGTTAATAAAAATGATTAATAATCTTTAATAAAATAATATAGGTACCTGAAATTATAACATTATAAGCGTTACGTAAGTATACAATTTAAGTATTTCCCCTTTTATAATAATAATAATATTTATCCTTCACCTATATACTAATTTATGTGAATAATTGTTAAATTTGTCACAGACATATGCAACTATGGTTCTATTCAAGATAATTCATCATGTAAGTTGGATCTCTAGTGTTTTCTATTATTTTTACTAATTGTTTGCATTCTCCATTACAATGATCATCTATGAAAAGTTCAAGGCTTCTATTTATTTTATTTAAAGTTCTATGATCGTAGTGGTTATTTATTTTCTTGTTTGCCTTTAATATATGCCAATTAAAGCATACGGATTGTAATTTATTTTCTTTAACGTTATAAATATGTACTTCTGTTTTTAAAATTGTTTTTAGCTCCTCAATGAATCTAAAATATATAATAAATGTTAATTTATGTATTTGTTTATTTAATTTATTTTGTGTTATATTTATTTATTAACTAATAATTATTATTTATTTGCCTTAAAATTCCTTTTATATTTTTTTGCTAATTTATATAATTTAATAGGCTTTATCTTTGTTACTATGTAATTGAATAGGCATTTTGTTAAAATTACGTCTGCAACTGGATCGTGACAATGTGTAATATTATGATTAATATCGCATGCTAGTTCATGAGCTTCTGATAGTCCTAATATTCTACCATTTTTATTTAATTTACCTAAATAACCTGAATATAAAACTTCCTTAGTCTCTAGATTTGATAATTCTAATACAAATTCGTCATTATTCCTAACGCTAATTGCCGATATGTTTAAATATGCTAAAATTCCTGTTAATCTTAAACGCTTGATTATCGTGATATCTGTCGTTCCGTTCCAAAATACTATTAGTGGCTCCCTATCGTTTATATGCAAATATCTTTGCAAGTATACCGTAGACAAGGTTGATTCCCCCTGCCGACTTATACTGTTGTACAACTGTTCCAGCAATGGTTCAATCACTCTTGCCTTTTTCCTTCGGAATACTCGTTTGATATTCTGCACTGTTTTCTTTAGGTCGCATCGGCGGAATCTTCTTAACTTATCATCCTCTGTAAGTATAAGAGGACTCCCCTCCAATTTCTTTGGTTGGTATTTTTCTAAACTATTCGATATCGCACCGGATACCAGTATCGTTTCGTTCTTACTGACGGTAAAGAACTCGAAATCCATTATAAAAAGCGTACCTATGAGCTAAAATAAAATAATTATTTTTCTTTAAAACAACTTAAATTGGTTTTTTGTATTTATAACTATGTATATGATATTTGATATATGATACATGATATATGATATTTTGATATATGATATAGTTTCCTGATTTATTCTTCGAAAATCGGTTCAATGATTTCTCGTCGTCTGATTAGTTGTTCTATCAGTAAACCCAACTCTACACACATTGGTCGATTATGATTTGGTCTTAAGATAACTGTGCGTACAAAATCATTAACATGGATCATGACCCGTGCTAAGAAATTCGGCCTGAAAGGTATGGTCATATTACTATTTGCCCTTCTTATATGTTCTGGGAAGCAATGTAATCTGATCACTTCCCCTCGCATTATTTGTGTATGATTGGTTGATTCAATTAATTCGTTTTTTAACTCTCTGAGAAACTCAAATGTTTGTAGTTGCATTCGAGCGGTTCGTGCTACAGGTGGTATGTTCTCACCCATTTTGTACTTAAAATTTTTACGTTTGTTTTTATATATATTTTTTGTTTTCTTCTTAATTTCTGAAATAGTTAAAATTTATTGTTATATAAGTATTATTTAGAATATTATTTACGTATATGTATATATTATTGCACGTAATATTATTTATTATAGAATATTATTTTACGTATTATTTCCTTATGCACGTATTATATTTTATTATTATTTTTATTTTTTATTTTTTTGTTTAATTTATTTATCGAATATGTTCTTCACTGTAAATTTGGTGTTGAATATAATATTGATCTAATATTTCTGCGATTTTCAAACACATTGAATTACAGGCTGGTTCGCGGTTACATCTAGTACAAAAGAAGGCTGTTAACGGATCCATAACATTTTCAAGTTCAGTTTCGTTAAAAGGTATTTGCATATTATTATTTGCGTCTATTACGTGTTGTCTAAAACAACGTACATATATTGTGTTCCTTAGTACCAATTGATTATGGGTATCATTTATTAACCTATCCCTTAGTTCCTTATAAAAAACATTAGGCTCAGGCATTGGTGTGGGTTTTATGTATTTTATTATATTTATTTTGAAATCCTTCTTGTTTGTTTCCTGAAACATAATTATATATATAGTATTTCTCTAATAGTTTACATATACCTAGCTCTTATTTATTTATTAAATTAATTGTTTATCTCTATTTTAATTATTATTATTTCTATATTATTACTATTTTTCTAACTTATATTTTATTATTTTTTTTTTATTGTTATTATTTGTTTTATTAATTAACTTATTATCTTGGTGAAGGGGGTGGAGTAAAGGGTGTTTCTTCATAATTTCGTATGTAGTCATTTCTATTGGGTGCCCTATATCTAACTATTCTGCCGGGAAATTCCATGACTTCTGTGGACCTGATATACTTGCATTTTATCATTATGTAAATCGCTATTATTAGTATAATAGATATTACTGCCAGTATTATTGTTACATATAGTAAATTACTGTGTACAAATTGATGCTTTTGATTTTGTTCTCTTGAAAGTTCTTGGTTAATCATTTGTTGCACTTCGTCTAAAGATTTGGATGCATCGTGTAAATCTGTGAATTGCATAGCTAGTCCCTTTTCCCATTTTTCATCTGTTTCGAATTTGTGTATATGTTCGGGTATTTTTTCTAAAATATTACTCATGTTAGTTACAGGTGTAAAATCTTTATATTTTGTAATTTGGATTTCTTCCGTGGCAGTTAATACTGCGTCCCGTGCAAATACTTGACAACTAATGTCGTTTATAGCTATTTCTCCTGCTTCATTTGTTTGTATTATAAATGAGTCTATTAAATTCGCGCAACTTACAGTTAAAGTCTCTTTTCCTGCGTGAATCCATGTATTTTTTCTTTTTAATTTTTGGTATATGCTTCTTTTTAAATTTATTTTCTTTACTGTACATAACTCAGGATTAGCATACGTGTCAGCTTTTATAAAGTTTTGTACTTCGCATGGTTGGCGTTCATTGTTGTCCTGTATAGGTTGTGGTGTATTACATATTTTGTATATTGATGTTTCTTTACATTCGTTTAATTGTTGATCTGTGTATGTAGTAAACCTTTTGTAGCCTTTGGTTACAGCAATATTATTATAAGTAATGTCCATCATGTACCATCCACTAGAATTATCTTGGTTATGACGCATTGGTACTGGTGTTAACCTGTATAATGTGAGTTCAGTGTCAATAATTAGTGGTAGTACTATATCGAATACTAATCTGTCGTTCGAATAGTAGATTCTTATTTTTGTAATTTTTTGAAATTCATTTATTTCATATCTTTTTGTTCCCATCGGAATACTGTATATTTTCTTTATATTTTGTTCTATTGCTTTTAATGTTGATGCTAGTTCTTGCGGTGTCATAAGACTTGGATGTATCATACCTTCTCTAGCGGCAGTTACTATTTGTCCTAATATTTCTGTTTCGTAGGAATATTGATTGATAATTATTGTATATAAATTATGTATTTCATTTTTCATTAGTAAATCTAATATATCATTTGTTTTGTTTTGTATTTTTGACATTTTTTCGTTTAGTTTTTGTTCCTTTTCCGTAATATTATTGTATAATTGTTCGGTTTGATTTATTGTGTTACCAATACTTCTTATTGTTGATTTTACTACAGTAGTTTGAGCTGCCATTATGTGTAATATATTAGTTCCTGATTCTTCCGTTTTTTGTATAGCTTCTTGTGTTTTCTTAGTGCACTTGTCGTCACATATGCCAAATAACGTATGCATGGTGTTACCTATTATGTTTATTAATCCCCTTTTCTTTCTGTTGTTTTTAATGTCCTCCATAGTACTTCCTAGCGACATATATGTACGTTCTTTCTGTTTAGTTATTTCGTTATATAAGTCTGTAATTACTAATTGATATTTCCCACATAAATCTTGATGTTTTTGGTCAGTACATAAATTTGTTATATTTTTAATTTTTTCCCCCAATAGTTCATATTTCGTGTTATATTCCTTTAATGAGTAAAACATTACAAGATTGTATTGAGCCCCTATTAATCTAACTGGCCCCAACCCTTCATATTGTATACCCCTGCCAACTCCGTAAGGCGTATAAGAGAAGTACTCTGATGTATTTATTTCGTCAGAGTCGACAATATTGACTAGAAAACTTGTCACCATCACCAATCTAAAAGTACAAAGTATATTTATATTAAACTAACTATCTTATTATAATTTTATAAAATTAATACCATCTTACATAATCTAAAATATCTCTAGCATCATGTAAGAGTTTCATATAGTCTATTAACCGTTTACACACAGTATTTGTGGATGTTACCGAATCTGATGACAAGTCGTACATAATTAGTGTTATAATTTGCGTAATTTTTGTTATTTCGAGAGTACCAAATGGTTCCTCCATAAAATTATTTGCTGTATTAATATGTCCTATTAGACACCTCGGTGTGTGTTCCGGTCCTAAAGTATAGGTTTCGTGTATTTCTTGTTCGATTGCCATTTTTAGTTCCTCAATGAATTTCCTTTGTCTGTCCCTAAAATTAAAATTTATATTTTTTTTTTGATTAGATTTACATGGAACCCGAACTCGGATATATGTCATTCGAAACCGTGCGTATATATTTTTTTTGTTTTGCTTAAGGATTTATTTAATTATTTTTTTTTAAAAAATTATTTTTATTAGCTCGAGGGCCGGACATATTTACGGGAATTGAGTGGCCGGAGTGGTTTACCCCTCCGCCGCAACATATTGTGTCAAGAATATTAATTTCGGACGATGAGGAAGACGAATCCGAATAATAATAAAAAAAAAACTTGTTTATTGAATTTATTTTCATGATGTTAACTATCATGTATATTTTGTTTAATAAATTGGTTTTTCATCTATATCTGAATCCGTTTTATTACATTAGTTTATTATTTATTTTCTGAGAATAAGGTTTTGTAATAAAGTAGGTCTTCTGGCTCTGGTATAACGTCGATAAATTCAATTAGGTCCTGACAATTAATTTTTTCCAGATTTTCTATTCTATTTTCTGTCATAACATACAGAAACCCCTTTATGTTACGTGTGATTTCACTTAAATCCGCTTCGGTGTACGGTTCGGTTAATTTATTATTTGCTATAGTTATGTGTTCTATAAAACATTTCGGAAATTTTTCTATGCCTAAATCGGTTGTATCGTGGTTTCCATTTACTATTTCTTCTTCCAGTTTCAAAATGAATGTTCTGTTTCTATTCCTAAAATTAACATAATTATTCTAACTTAACGTTTGCTATATACTTATCACTATTATTTTTTATTATTGCTATATTTTTTTTTAATCGACTTGTGCGTCATTATAATATTTTTTACGTTATTTCTATGTACAGTGATGACCTTGCGGCCTCGCTGTATAGCTACATTCTCGTTCCCTATAACTGCTGTGACCTCGTACGGTCCTAGCCAGATTGGATCGAGTTTCGTTCTATGATTATTATCTTTTAATAATATTTAACGTGTAGTTCTTGTGGATTTTCATTTTTATCATAACGTTCTTTACTTTTTATTTTATTTTTTAATTAAATGATCTCTAGCTATTTATGCGAAATCTGCATATTTTCTTTTAGATCGAATATATAATCATCATAATTGTAACGTGATTCAGGTTTGGCCTTCGAGTTAATCGGTACCTCCAATGTACATCTATGAACTAATGCGTATGTTTGAAAATTAGTAGAAATATGTATACCGTCGAATTATATACAAAGAATGTAAAGGGTAGTAAATGATCCCAATTATTTAAATTCTTATCTACATAATGTCTTAAGTACTCGGCCAAAGTCCTATGAGCGCGTTCTACGGGGTTACCCTGCGGTCTGAATGGACTTGTGTTAACTTTTCTATTTTTAATATTTTACAAGCATTTGCAAACGTTTTCAAGAGGAAATTAGTTCCTTGATCCGTGAGTATTGTTTCTGGTATGCCGTGTACACAACGAAGTGTGTAACAAAGGCTTCCGCAACAGTATTTGCCTTCTGGTCAGGAAGTGGAATTCCTAAGTGTAACGTGTCAAATCGTCCTCCATCGTTAAAATGTATGCATTATTGGACAGTGTAATCGGCAAGGGCCCTACTATATCCATAAATATTTTTCCGAATGGTTTAGACGAGGTGGATGTAATAGCCACTGGTTGTTTTATGTGCCGATTTGATACCTTATTAACCTGACATAACGTATGATTCCTTATATATTATTTAACATCTTTTTTTTTATACCCTTCCATAAGAATTGTTTTTTAATGCGCTTAATGGTTTTATTCACACTTAAATGTTCGCCTAGTTTTGAGTCGTGAAATTGTGATAAAATGATTGCCTTTTCTTCTTCACTATATTCTACATTCGCACATGTAATTATTGCATTTTTTTTTTTTTTTTTTTTCGAGAAATTTTTTATATGATTCCGAGATATTCAACATGCTAACTATTGCCCTACTATTATTAACGATTGATACTGTACTACTGAAATATACGTTTTTTACTAGTTCTTGCTTATGTATAATTATTTCTTTGCTTTCTATGAGTGGGTCAGCTATCTGTATTCCTACAATAGTTTCAGTCCGCGGATTTGATTTAATAAAACTGGTTTTGTCGGTCTCCTTGAAATTTGTTAGCGCATGCGAGGTCGTTTGAATAATTAATTTGTTGTTTGCTACATCGATTATTGCGTTATTTTTCGACAAGAACTCGTTTCCTAATATTCCGTCCTTGGGTATTGGAAATCGTGCACTTACGATATGAAATTCTGTTTTAATGTTTTCGCTATTTAATTTAATTAATATTGATATTTTCCCTATGGTTTTTGTAAGACATTCATTTATACCGCGTAGATTTATTTTTTGCGTTTCGTCTACTTCTAGTTCTTCGCGTAAGCAATTTATTTTGAGAATATTTACCTGACTACCTGTATCTATCATTAAATGTAATTGATTTGTTTTTGCGGCATTAGAATCGAATGTTATATGATTATTTTCTAGTTTTGCGAATATGTGAAATATTCGTTCGTCGGTTGTTCCGCGATAATCTGGTTTATCGTACGAGTACCGCGCCTCTCGTTCGACACGTTTTCGTTTTCCGAATTATTAACGTTCCTACTCTCATCGCTTCTCTTTTTATAACACGAGTCGATATTATGACCAGTTTGATTACAGTATGAACACGTAACTACCTGTATATTATAATTCGTAAGTGGTTGCGTAAAATTATCCCTATCAGGTGGACGGTTGTTATTGCCATTGCTCGCATAACTTGGTCTCGTATTATTCCTACATTGAGATGCAAAATGATTACCATTACAATTGTAGCATTTTATTGCTGGCCCATTGATTGGTTGAGAAAAATTGTTTGCTCGCGGATGATTATTTGTCCTTACAGGGTTATTTGGTCTAATGTTTTCGTTGTTCCTATTTTCGTAATTCGATCTGCGCTGGTTATAATTTTGTGAATGAATATTCGAAAAATGGTTTCTATTTTCCTGTTCTAATCTTAGTTCTACTTGTTCTGACATGGCGATTTGTTTCGCGATTTCCAGAGTTTTAGCATTGTGAGATTTTACTATTGTTCTAATCGGTTCTACTAATCCTTTAATAAATATCGCTAGAGTTTGTTCCCTTAATATATCATATATAATTTTTGCTTCTGCAGCTTCTTTGCCTAATGTACTTACGGTACATAACTGATAATATAGTTTCTCTACTCTATGACAATAATCATTTGCATCCTCATTGTGATACATTCTAATCGAATTTAATTGAAGTTGTAACGACGATGCCGTGGTTGTTACCTCAAATGCGTCTGTTAAATAAATTTTTATAAACTGCCATTTCGATACATTTTTGTATTTAATCATTTCTAATGCTCTACCCGTTAAACGTGTGGTAATATATTTTACTAGCGTTGGTGCACTGTTTGTGTCGACTAAACTTACTGCCATATCGCATGCATTTATGAATGGATAGATATCGTCTATTCCTGTGCATAGTGGAATTAATTTAAAAGCGTTTTCTAATTTTATGGTTACTGTCATTTTTTTTTTTTAGTGCGTGTTATAGGTAAAAATACTAATGACTGGTGTTCAAAACTATCTGTAACTTGGCTACGTGTGATTACTCCTGGACTTGGGTTTCTACTTGCGCTATCTCCTAACTGGGTATCTACTATAATATTCAACTGGGCTTTAAACTGGGCTTGGGCTTCTCTGGGCTAATAACTGGGCTTCTTCTAATACACTAGTGTCATACAATGAATTAATTACTTTCAAGGGAGATGTATCTTTTTTGTCCATAAATTAACTTAGCCACCTATTTAATACGTTAATAATCATAATAATACTCAATAAAATTCAATAATGCCCTGTAAATACAATAATAACTTCAATAATATGCCCTCTAATAAATTCAATAAACTTCAATAATACTTCAATAATAAAAATGCCCTCAATAATCAATAAACTTCAATAATAATCAATAATAACTTCAATAAAAATATGCCCTCAATAATAAAACTTCAAATAATCAATATGCCCTCAATAATTCAATAAACTTCAATAATAATCAATAAAATATGCCCTCAATAAAATTTAAAACGGTTTACACCATTACACTTATAATCAACTACCTAGATTTATCTTAATATGTCTTAATTATGTTGCATACGTCTATGTAACAAATTTAAATAACTATTCACTCACAATAATGCTGCGTTCATGGCTGATGATGACATGTTGCCGTTGATGATGCTGCTAATGGATTTGTTGGTACTGCAATGTGACTTATTTGTTTTTTTTTGTTGGTTCCTCCTGGAGTTGTCTTCGCTGAAGAGTGATCAATTCCTCGTTGTTGACAGTAGCCTTTGATGGTTGCCTCCTTTTGGAATCCTACCCGAACTGCGCCAGTGTTACATGCGGCCCTTCAGGGATCCAAAAGCTGGTGTACTTGATAAATAATAATAGTCATTTAGAATGGTAATCAAATGTATTATATTAAACCAGACAAAACAAGCAGAATAATAGTGTTGATTGTAGTGAATTTGTAGTTCGTTCCGAAGTTGATAATCTCCGTGTAAGTCGTGTGAAATGGCTGGGTGGCTAGCGAGTCGTGTGGTGTTCTCGTCTCTGGATACATCTAACTCAGGCTGTCTCGCTGTCCCCTATATATATGGTGGCGGCGTCCTTTGAAAGTGAGCGGCGCGTGTACAGTCGCCCTTGATATGGACCTCACGATTATGAAAGTGGTATTCGTAGTCGAAAACACTTTTGGGTGTGGTCGCATTCCTGGTTGTTATTATGAGCAAAATATATGGTATTGCGTAATCCCATTACAACATAATATTATGCAATTTTTTTATAAATGCGTATAATCGCACTGCAACAGCTATAAAATCTAAAAATGAATTTGATTCAATATAACGCATATAATAATATATTTTCCAAAAAAACACGAATAATTCCTATAATATTACGCGGGTCAAAGTAGGGACGCTTTGCGTTAGCAGCGCAGCCTGTGGCCATTCAATCTTGCGACTCATTTCGGGACGTTCTTTTATGCGTACCATTCCTGGTATACCAATTAGTAAAACTGTCCGTGTTTGTGGTATATATAAAGTGACCATGTATTTTTTTAATCAAAACGGGACAAAAAAAAAAAATCATAATTATTTGTTACAAACAAATATTTTTAATTTAATAATATTATTAGCAAATTTCTGTGGTACCTACTTATGTTTTTAAAGGACAAAAAAATTAAATTAACTTATTACACTTACTACCTATAACTTATTATAAACAAAATGATTTCGTGTAATAATTACAAAGTTAAATACTTGTATATTTTTAAATTTTTTAAATTTGTTTCTATAAATCTGGCGATGACTTCAGGAACGAGTAAAATTCTGTACAAGACATTTTAAAGTTCACTTTTGTTAGCAAAACATACCTAACACACATAAGAAATAAGATATAATAAAAACTATATTTCGTCAACGAACATTTATTTTCATTATTTTTTTTTTGTCTAATTTTTGAAAACGGGACATTTTAGCGTCCCGAAGATTTCACAGGAGACAACGGGACAGAGATTCAAAAAACGGGACTGTCCTGTTCAAAACTATATATACTATATACAAGCAACACCTAGCAGTGGCGTGTATCATAAAAAAAATTGGTGTTGCTCAAATAATTTTAGGTGACCTTCCCCTCATAATAATGTTATACCGGCCTATAAAATTACCTATTTTTTCATCTATAAACACCCACCCACCCTTATTTAAGGTGTTGCCCGAGCAACACTTAAACTCTCTGTTGCACGCCACTGACACCTAGCCTAAAACAAAGAGCTTGAACCTTTGCCCGACGTCACCGACACTTCAGACGTCATTCCGAACACCTTCATTTCATGGTTCTCTTCGCCTAGAGCGATAGAGTACCCATCTCCTGCAGTTCATTGTTTTGGATTTTAATTCTGCCATTTTGATCCGACCAGGGAAGTCGTTTTATAACCGATTATTGTATTAAGACTACCTTGGTCGGGATGGTTTCCGGGAATGCCAGGATCAAAGGTCAAAAGTCAAAACCAAACTATTAATTTTTGTACTTTTTTTTATATAGATTTCAATTGTATGTTGTTATACATTTTGACAATAATTAAAATAATGTATCATCCGCAAATTATCAATCATTGTAATTAATAAATTATAAAATGTTCAGTTTTTATAGCTAAGGATTGCAAATTCAAAACAAAGGTTCTCATAAAATAGTTCATACTGTAACCAAAAAATCTAAAAAAATATACGAACACGGTTATTTTTTACAGACATTTTAAATTCAAATTTGGACGAAATTACATATTAAAAAACCTAGAATAACTATTTTAGTTATTTTGTTGTGATTGAATAATACTATTCGTGGGTACTTGAAACTTCTAAAGTGTACTATTATATATCTATGATAGTCTCACGGTTTTTGTTGATGTATAACGCGTTATAAGTACCTAATGGATATTATGATATGATTAATTTGGAATTCATTATAGGTCAATTTTTTGTTTAATACCATAGATATGTATATAATATGTCTTATACATAGACTGACATACCGTCTCCGTTCAGAATCGTTTTCCTTATACAATGATATTATATCGTTGAATTCAAATTTAATATCATCCATTATACAGTGACCCACTTGTAACCTACTGTACTGCAGAGCGACATCCACTTGCCCACCTTTTTTTCTTTTTTTTCTTTTTTTTGTTGTGTCTGTCATCACGTTTTAGGACAGTAAAAGTGCTTGGATTTTCTTCAACAGTATCTTTTCTGATAGGAAAGTGAATCTAGTTGGTACCTACCTTATACAATTTATTTACTTTAAGTAAAATGTAATGAAATTACTGCTGCGTTACAGTAATTTGTAATTTGCATTAAGTACGTTACTACTATTTACTAGTTACTACCCAACACTGGAAACAAGACTATTCTACGAAAACGATTTCATGAAAGAAAATGGTTTGCTCGCCATGCGGGTATAAGTTATAATATGAATATAAGATGTAACCAAAAAGTTTATGTGTTGTGGGGACCGTGGTATAGATTTTAGTGTCCCCAATAACTTATTCCTGAGGGGGTATTATTTTTTTTATCCCTAATGATTTTTTGTCAGCATATATGCTGTACAATCATCAGACTAATCCCCAGACTACAATATTACTCACAACCTCTTGCAAATGGTTGAACAAATATTTTTTAAACGTTAATTAGTATCTATAATTAATATTTAATTACAAATACGTATATTATATTCTATTATAAATTATAATATATTATAAATAATATTTTGTTTTAAATTACGATAATATATTATGTGTAATTCAAATTAAATAACTAACTTTACCTTATATTATATATTATCAAAGGTACATACTAAACCGCTTATCGTCAAAATGTCACAGAAAACGCAATATTTTATTTCGGAAATTCAATTTTTACAGAATTATACCTACATAAAATATATAGGTACCTAATATTTTGTATAATATTTTTGTATACTATGTTTTTAACTGTATTATTAATTGACGTATCGATCATTATAAGTATTTTTATAATTTTTTTAACAATATAATATAATATACGTATTTGTCATTAAATATTAATTATAGATACTAATTAACGTTCAAAATATATTTGTTCAACCACTTGCATGTGGTTGTCAGTAAAATTGTAGCTGGGGATTTTTTTTCCGGGGGATTTTTTTTCCGATTACCCGCAGAAATAGGATATAATAATTTTTTTATTACATTAATATATACTTAATAGTTAAAACTATTATTTTATAAACTGTCGTGTTTTTCTACTGCCACAGCCGATCTGCAGTAATGTAGGAACATTAAATTAACGCCAAAGCCAATAATAAATTATGAAATACTTACTGATTATCAGCCTATACTATGATTACCTATATTATTTTATATTTTATGACTAAGTACTTGAATCAAATAATCTATACACACAGGAAACATTGATACCTAATGAATATCTATTATTAGGTATCAACCAAATGTTTAACTTTATAAGTAGGTATAAAATATGGTTCCTATTTTGGTATTAATTGTATTATAATTTATAAACCATATAAAAACTAGAATCTTAGGTGATTAAAAATCAACAATTTTATACAACCAAGTAATACAGTAACACACTAACACAACTTATATTGTTATATACCTACTTATTATACTCGTTTATAAAATTATAAACTTATAAAGTTATAACACTTTGCAGCACTATCTACTAACTTTTATAAATTTAACAAGTTTTAAATAATTATAAAACAATTTATAATATTATAAGTACCTACCTAAATCAATAAGTAATAAATAAAACACATCAACAATTTTTATATGAGTTTTGAAATTTCTAAGTAGTAAGAAGGCTATGTTTAAATTTGTCATACCTACTATAGATATTTTGTTTAACAACTTCTACATTATATTATGTAAATGAGTTATAAATAGTTTCTTTGTTTGATTAGAAATTAAATATTTCTAGAAATGACTTTTCACGAATTTTAAAAATTCTAGTTTTAACTACTTACTGATAATAACTACCTACTCCTACGGTCTACGGGTTTTTATTGATCAAAGTACTCTGAATAATATTCGGCTTCGAGATATGAAATGAATATTGCATGTTGTAGTTCGAAATACTAAGAAACTTAAAAAAAAATAAATAAAAAAGATTACGATAAGAAATATTGGTAAACTTTTTTCCACGTTCTCAGACCTCCGCAGGGAACACAGCAGCACTCAATATATAAGACGTGTGTGAAGTTGGCACCCCAAATTTATAGTATCGTCACCCAACTGGTATCAAAATTTTGCAAATTACAATTACAATTTGCAACAATAAAGTCGGGGTTCCAACTTCACGCACGTATCCATAAGAGTACGTCACACTATGCACAACATAGCAAAAACTGTTTTCACACCATATATTATGTTGTAAAACTACCAAATTTTCGTAACACGTAAAGAAGAACTTTATCTGTGCCGCGGTTTTTCTTTCTAAGCTCAGTCCATTAGTAATAGGTCAATGGTTTTTTTTAATTACACAATCCAATCATTTTTTTTAAGCAAATGAAAAAAAAGAAATGTTTAGAAGCAAATAATTTTTATTGTATTTATGTTACCTATCTAAAATAAAGGCACCCGGTTTCATAGATAAATCTGTTGATCATTCTAGCTATAATCTAAAAACTATAACCGTAGCAAGTTGTCTACATTAATTTTGGTTATAACCAAGAAAATATTATTTTATTATCTATGGTTATAACCAATTTCAAATTTGTTTTGAATAATATAATCATGTTATTTAAATTCGATAACTTGTATTGATAATCAAGTAACAATAAAATGTATAAGCTATTCAAAAAAAAATACCTTTTTTCATTTTTGTATCTTTTATTAAGTTTTAAGTTATAGTTATGACTTATGAATTTCATATTATTCATTATATCATACGGCGCTACAATTCAATTTAAAAAAAAAGCCCTAGGGGGGTATTCGTAGTAGTAAGTTAATCTACCTTTTGAATTCTAGGTATTTGCATTTATTTATATGGCAAATTTATTCCCTCAATGATTTCCGTGGTTTTTAATAATGGTATCTATACAAATTAAATTTTTCATTTTTTATCGCACCTAAGGTCGCATCTAATGTGAGTTATTTTTTTGATAATATTTGCTAAAAACGACGAGCGACGGTTTTTTTTTGTACTCGTTGTAGGTGACGAAATAGGTTAGGTGTCTAAATAAGACTATAGTTAAAACCGCGCAGTGTGTTCTAAAAATTAAAAAATATCCATCCTACGATCAGATAAGTGGTTCTAAAGCCAACCCGTGACAAAAATACTAGCTTTGACACCTTTTTTTTGGGTTGCATTTCCGAAAAATGTCAAATTTAGAGTATTTTAGTACAGGAGGTATTGAATTTCTGTTAAAAATACAAATCAACATAACCAATTAGGTAATTGAAATCAATAGTCAATACCATATTACCATATATAATTGATTTTACTCGAACATTTTAATTTAATATTGTACATTAAGTACATTTCATCATTATTCAAATAAGCCATATTTTATTTTATATCTTAACGACCAGGTAGGCAAACATACTACCTACCTACCTGTGATTGAGAAATATAAAATAATTATGTTTTTGTCAAAGCTTAGGAAATATGTATTCTATATTATCAAGTGAGCCCGCAGGGTAAAATCCCGCAGGATAAAAATTAGATAAAAATTATTTATAATCTAATATTAGTTATAGCAATATTGATATTAAAGAACATGCAGTTGAAAATTCCCAGGGGGGAAATGGCCCCTTTGGCACCCCCCTGCGGGCACCCATGTATATTATATATCGAAATTTTTTAGATTTTGAGCGAAGTGAATGAATGTGTATGGCATTTAAAATGATGAGTTTTTTTTTTGAGAAAACTTAGGAGGTATATTGTATTAAATTTTCAAATCTTAGATTTAAAAAGAAAAATTGTTATGAATTTCTAACTCAACATAATTTGCACATTTTCGTGATTTTTTGTATTTTATCAAAATTCAAACTAAATGTTAACTAATGCTTATAAAAAAAAATGTGACTGTATTTTTAATATTTTCAATTACCATTCTAATAATACATTAATAGCTTTGTATTACATTTTTGAACCTCCGCCGTAGTCCGCTTGGCCACTCCGTAACATATTATTTATTATGTCCAATATACGAAGGGCATTTTATATAACTCACGAGAATTGTAGAAAGCGCCAAATTGTATACTTTGCACGTAATATTTATATTCACCTGCCCAACTTGCTTAATTTGCCTGCGAAATGATCAAAAAGTACGTCTTTCAAGGGTGTCCCTACGATTTAAGGTCTAATACTCTATTTACACAATTACACATTCTACCTATTTAATCGTATCCAAGCACTATCTTAAATCGTGTTTATAAGTGGGAGAATAACAGATAATAAAGATTCTTTATTATCAGATAATCTATTCGAAAATGCGAAATGTTTGATTAATATTTCTTATCAGTTATCTCTAATCATTAGAGTCTATTGAGTATTGACGTTTGGATTGCTTGGAACCACACACTTATAGTAATCATAAATCTGTGCTTAGAACTCACCGTCTGTGAAATTTGAATACTGAATAGTGAAAATTACGCCTTTTTGAGTTTAATTCAATTCGTTGTGTGTAACATTTAATATTATTCAATAGTATTGTACTAAGTAAATAGTCATTCGTATAATATATTTTATTTCTATAGTACATTATTGATTAGTATAGTATGCAATATATATTATACATATAATTTTAAGATAGTCATTGAGTATATAATATAATATTATACAATATTATGATATACTGAATGCTAACATAATGTCATCGAAGAATTTAAAACCTATAGGTGGGTTGTGTTGTGCTGTTGCGAATTGCAAACAACATTCTGGCAATGCAATACAATATGGATATAACGTATCATTTCACAGGTAAATATTTTTTTGTTACCTATGAAGTTCAATTACATAGCCGATATTAAATAAAACAACTTCAGTAGAATTACAAATGGAAAATTAACATATACATTTTATGTACCCTTAGGTTTCCTGAAGACTTACAACTACAACAAATTTGGGCTCAGAAATGTAAAAGAAATGATGAATGGAATCCCAAAACATCCTGTATTTGTTCTATGCATTTTACTCCATTTAGTTTTGCCCATGATCTGAAAGCCGAACTTTATGGTAATTATTTTTTCTTAGTATAACACCTAGGTTTTTGCATGAAAAATAATTACCTAACAAATGAACAATGAAAACGTTACAGGGTATGTTCCTAGTTTTCGTAACTTAAAGGAGAACGCTGTTCCAACATTAAATTTACCAACAGATTCAGAGGTCTCAAAATCGTCCACTAATTGTAAGGGTGGTATAGATGCTAAAACGGCCAAACAGGTAAATAATAATTGAAAAATAATTATAATTTTATAGAACAATCAAAATATTATTGAATTTTGTATTCATATCAGAGCTTTGATTTGAATATCAAAAAAAATTATGTATAGGTAGTGGCGTATTTACAACTTTGGTTGGGAAGGGGGTAAAAAGTTTATTTCATTATATTATTATGTATTATGTATAAATATACTAAAATTATAAAATTATATCAAGCTTTCTGTTCTTCACTTCATCGATCTCAAAATGTATTGATTAATCAAATTATAAAATTTGCATTTTACTAAAGCCCCGAGACTGGTTCTTAATACCACCAGCAGAATTAGCAAAAGTAAAGAAATATAAAGAAACAGCAGAATAATAAATTAAGCATTCAAAACTTGAAACATAAAAAAATCCAATAAATGTATTAACATTTAAAATTTTTTTTTTTAATTTATTGAAAAATATTAAAAATATAATTTTTAACAAACACACGAAAATATAGACTTTGAACAAAAATATGAAAATGTGTACATAATACATATCTTGGCTATACATACCTATCTCACATACGCCTACTAAATTATGTATTAAAAATTTAATTATTAATTTTAAAATTGTAATTACATTTTTTTTTTTTAGATTTGTGATGTTCTCAGGAAATCATTTCCATCAAGTGACTCTTCAGCACCTTTATATTTATTACCACAATCAACACCATCCACTTCAATGTGCAACAAAGATACATTTTTACACCTAGACATGTCTTATACTACTGATTATGAAAAGCTATATAAAGATCTTGTCAAGCAATGCCATATTTTAAAAACTGAAAACCAAAAACTACTGGAGAAGACAGAAAAAAAAAATATACGAGAACGCTGGTCCAGAGATGAAGTAGCCAAATCCTTTGATCTAATGTACTACAGTAAGAGAGCATATATGTACGTGAGAGATGAGCTGCATTATCCTCTCCCTGGTAAAAATCATTTTTTATTTCAGTTTATTCGTTATTTCATTATTTAATTTTTTTCAGGACTTTTGTCTTTTCGGCGGTGGGCTAAAACAATAGATATGAGAAATGGTCTTATAAGTGATGTAATGAAAATAATGAAACTGAATAGTGATAATATTGAAGACCACGAAAAACTCACCGTGCTCATGTTTGATGAAGTAAAAATCTGTAGTACAATGGAATATGATTTACTTCATGATGAAATAGTAGGGCCACATAGCAAGATGCTGGTAGTCATGGCTCAAGGGATTGCATCAAAATGGAAGCAACCAATTTTTGTGGATTTTGATGTAAAAATGTCTAAAGTTATTTTATTTGATATTATTGATAAACTGGAGAAAATAGGTTATAAAGTTATATGTTGTGTTACCAATTGTGGTGATGCAAACGTTAAATTGTGGAATCAATTAGAAATAACATATGAGAACCCTACCTTCTGCATTCCTAACGGACGAAAAATAGTATTTATTCCGGATTCGCATCACTTACTGAATCTTGCACGGAACTGGTTATTAGACACAGGTTTTTGTTTAGATGGAGCAGATATAAACAAAGTACCCTTAGAAGCACTTATAACCAAGATATCATCTGAAGTAAGTCCATGTCATAAATTAAAAAGAGAACATCTGAAATGCGAAGTACCTCTACAGCAAAATATTAAACTAGCCAAACAACTTCTATCATATTCTACAGCTTCAGCGCTTCAGCATTACAGTCCAATCGAGGATTTTGAATTATTAAATAATACTGCAGAATTCATAAAGCAAATTAATAACTGGTTTGACTTAGCTAATGTTTCTCATGCAAACAACAACAGTAGTCCATTTAAATCACCTTATGGAACATTTTTATATCAACAAGACAGACTTTTGAATAAAATGTACAATACTATTATTTTTATGAGATGTATAGGAAAAAACAGTCTACAAATTTTTCAAAAAGGTTTTCTTATGCACATAAATGGAACTAAACAGATTCTACAAATTTTAAAAGAAAATGGCTTGAATTATTTGTTGACTAGTAAAATTAATAAGGATGCTCTACAAAATCTTTTTGATCAGATTTATTCTGGAGGAGACCACCCATCACCGTTGAATGCTCTGTCCAGATTGAGAATGATTTTTTTAGGAAAATATCCAGGCATTGTTTCTAATAAATCAAATACAAACGATAATAACCATGAAGAATTTATGGTTGCTCAGTCATTAAAATTAGCCAACATAAGTTTAGATGATGAAGAAGAAGTAGATGATGAACACAGTGAAGGAAGTGACACAGATACGACAAGCGAAGATGAATTTCAAATAAGAAATGAAGATAAAAATAAAAATGAGATGGAAGTTGAAGCAATTGAGTATTTAGCAGGTTGGGTGGCTCTAAAATATAAGTCCACAATTCCTGAAATTGGGTATAAATCAAAAAATTTAACATGTCAGAAATACATAATGCCGTCTTGGATTAACCACTTGTCATATGGTAAATTAATTATTCCAAGTGATGAATTAAAAAAAATTATTTTCCGAGTTGAACGGTTATTTAATAAATTTACAAAATACCAAGTTCCCAAAGGTTCAAATGTGGTTGCTAAATTAACAAACAAAATATTCTCAAGAATGTCAGTTGAAAAAAAATTTAAACCTGTAATTGAAACTTATATCAAACAAAGAATTATTATACGAATGAAATATTCAAACTACCACATTCAGTTATTAAAACAAAAAAAGAAATCCAAAAACTAAACCAGTTAAGAAAAATAATGACTTATTATATTATACTACTAAATTAATTTTATTATTATTACTAGATGTTACTAGGTATATTACCTTTATTACATTATTATTTTAGAACTAGTGGTTTTACAATGATGTTTATTTTTTTTTTTCCTGTATACAAATTTTTACCAGTAGTGCTTCGATTTCAACATATAGTATCTTAGAGAGGTAATTTTTCGATTTTCTCAATAGTTATTTTAATGGCATAGGAAAAACCACCAACAAATTACAAAAACCGCTAAAAACGGTATTTTATTAAAGTGGAATAGTACTCCATTAGAAATATGCAACTTTAATACCTAATTAATATCTCACTATAAAATAATGTTGAAAAAAAAAATTTGAAAATGCATATTAAAGCATTATATAATGATTTTTGAATATTTATGCATATTTTAGCTTATTTTTTAAATTTTTAAGAGAATATAATGGGAATATTTGAAGGTTTTTTAGAGAATATTAGCATCATATTTTAGGAATTTTAAGAGAATATAAATCCGGTCTTAAGTTATCACTATAGAAACGAATAAAAAATTATGACAATTTAGTATTTTTTACAATATAAAATATCCAGACTGACTCAGAATTGTTTTTCATGTACAATGATATTATATAATTGAATTCAAATTTAATACAATCCATTATAGTTACAGTGACCTACTTGTAACTTACTGTACAGCAGAGCGACATCCACTTACCCGCTTTTTTATGTATTCTAGATTATTAATTTTTAAGCTATTTATCCATATTTTAGTGTTGTAATTTTTTCATAAACCTACTAAAAATAAAGATTTAAAATATAATAATATGTAATAATTTAAAATTATTAATTTCCAATATTTTCGCTCCACATTATGCACTACATATATTTACATACAAGTTAAAAACACATTTAAAAATTTCTTAATATTTTCCATTTTATTTTGCACTTAATGATTATCTGTACAAATTTAAAAATATTTAAAAGCAATAATTTTTCGTTCATATAGCCGTTAGTATAGTTAATAAAAGTATATTTGTAGAATTAAAGCCACTATAAATTATAATACAAAAAAACTAAATAAATACCATTCAATAAAATATTTGACTTTCAAACTTCAGATGCTCATTACAAACAGAGCAAAATATATGAGCAACTAATGATGATAATTTTGTAATTAATGTCATAATCAATAGATTTTGGTTTACCTGTTGGTGATCACTGTTCATATCATATCGTAATTTTTTTTTTTTTTGCATATGGAATTGGCCAGGAAAACAATTTTTCATGAAATGGAGTCCCAAAATTTAAGAAAATATGAATAATTATGTACTCGATCATACTTGCTTAATAATAGCAGTGGTGTGCATTTTTTTTGGATCCATAACCCCCAATTAATTTTTTTCGTTAAGGCGACCCCTTACCAGTATTACATAATTACATGTACAATATTTTTAATCGTACAAATGAAATCATAGTCACTTCGTGTAGTGTTTCGATTACACGATTACGATAAACAAAATAATTTTATGTAATATGTAACTTTTTCATTTTGTGTTAAATTATTGATGACCCCTATTAAAATTTCTTGACCCACTGGATTATCAAAATTAATTTAAAGCTTTTACAAGAATCTAACAATGGTCATATTTCAATAAAACAAAATTTCAATGTGAATTATGACTAATGTGTATGGATTGGAATTTAAATTACTTTTATAATAAAAATAAATGTTTTGTCTACTTAAATAATTATTTTATGTATATGCCTAGTAATATTTATCATTAGTTTTATATGTTTATTCGCCTTAGGTAATATAAAAATTATTTTCACTATTTTAATTTGATTATTTCAACTTTCAAAAAAATTAAACTTGGACAACTATGTATTTTCATTTTCGGACTACTGTGCAGGTTATAACGAAAACCTTTATCATTTGGTAATTATTCTTATTATACTAAACTGTGATAGTAATAAAAATGTACAAAAAAACAAACAAATATTTATTACTATTATTATAATTACACATTTTAATGTAATTAAGAAACTACATAAATAGTTTAAATGGGGGTAAATAATTAAAAAAAGTACCGCGTTACCAGGCTGGAAGTGAGGGATGTGAATGTGAGATATATAAATGTGGAAGGAAGAAGAGTTAGACAACACGGTATCGTGGTTAATCGTGTGGTAACTTAACATAACCAACCACTAACAGCAAAGGATTTGTATGCACGTAAACGCCTACGTGTATTGTGGAAACCCGCCTTAAACGTTCAAGCCTTCAGGGTCCATTTCTCCGGCCCCCCCAATTTGGAATTTTAAAATTCTGATTGTGCCAATCGTTTGTGCACAAATGTGCATGAAGTCCGGTCGTTTGTGCACAAAAACTGTGGAGATTATCCCTAAATCAAATTCGGGGGGCCATAGAAACGGCAGCCCCCCCCGATTTGGAATTTTCAAATTCTGATTGTGCCAATCGTTTGTGCACGAAGTCCGGTCGTTTGTGCACAAAAACTGTGGAGATTATCCCTAAATCAAATTCGGGGTCCATTTCTGAGGCCCTCCGATCTGGAATTTTGAAATTCTGTTGGAGCAGTTCGTTTGTGCATAGTTAGTGCACAAGTCCAGTCGTTTGTGCACAATTTTTCCCGGAGATATTGCAAAAATCGAAATCTGACGGTGGGGAGATAAAAGTATAAAACTATAAGTTATAACTGTGCACGTGTCTGGACGTTGGGTTCCGGTTTACCATACAGACCTAGTATTCTATAAAACACACCTAAACCTCTATATCGCAGGCGTACGGTATGTCGGTATGTTAAAGGTATACTAGCTGCATAACTTAATGTTTTCTAGGAACCTCGCATTTTTACTGGGGGACCGTCACCGATAAGATGGAAACTATATTACAAAGTACAAAATACAAACTGTACACAATCATTTATAAGAATATACTTACAAAGATTATGCAGACTAAAATTTAAAATTTAAATTATAAGTAAAATATAAGTAAAATATAATTTTTATAATTTTTAAGCACAATTTATACCCACGAAAAGTCACAAGGCTACGTTAAAAAATTAAGTCTTCTATGATTTATTGGATTTTTTAGGAAATATAATATGGAGAAATCGTGGATGTTTCGCGCCTACCGTTTCGTCTCCGTAAAAAAAATGAGCTCACGGACGTTTCGTCCCCGTCTATTATTAAGATAGGACATTTGAGGGTGTTCATAATATTATCATCGTTGTCGTCGTCGTCTTTGTCGCCGAACAACTCAAACGAAATTGGTAATTTCACATGTTAGGAAATTCCCAAAAATAATATTTTGAAAAAAGTTATTAGTTGTAATAATGATAATAATAATATACCTAATATTTATTAAATAAATAAATATATGTAAAACCCCAAAGGGTAAGTGTACAGAATTGAAAGACTAAAATTATCGTTAATTAAACACATGAGGACAATAGTTGAAATAACTGAGAATAAATTAAACATCAATATTCAAATAATAAATGCAAGTTTTTAGCTTAAAGCAGGAATCGAAAAAAAAACAAAATTAGAAATTTTATTACAATTTGTTGGTAGGCCATCCATATTAATATGGAATCCCGGGATAAAAATCCAACGGAAAAAAAATCCCCGACCCTAGGAAAAAAAATCCCAGACTACAATATTACTCACAAGTCACAACCACATGCAAATGGTTGAACAAATATTTTTTAAACGTTAATTAGTATCTAATTAACTTTAATTAGTATCTATAATCAATATTTAATTACAAATACGTGTATTATATTATAATATTATACTGTTAAAAAAATTATATTTTATAAATAATATATTACATTCGAAATATTTTTATATTCTATGTTTTTTTATTTATTGTTTGATAATTATTTTATTATGATTATAATAATAATAATTATTATTATTAATATTACCACCTATATTTCGTATAATATTTTTGTATACCCACTATATTTACCTACTAAATATTTTTATATGTTATGTTTTTACTGTGAGTAGGTGACTATAGTCTATAACACATTCAATAAATTATTGTTTGATAATTATTTTATTATGATTATATAATTATTATTATTAAAATTACCCCCTATATTATATCACTCGAAATATTTTTATACTTTATATATTTGTGTACACTACACCGCACACAACAATCATAAGTGACATTTGAAGTTTTGAAAACGTAATATTTTATTTCGGGGATTTAATTTTTACAGAATTATACCAACATAAAATGTGTATTAATATAGCAGTATAAAATGTTATTGTTAATTTTTATATTTTTTTATTATTTTTTATAGTTATTTATTTATATTTTTATTGTTAAGTTGTTAAGTTGAATTAGACATAATATATTATTATCGTAATTTAAAACAAAAAATAATTTATTTATAAAATATATAATTTTTTTAATAATTATTATAATATAATATACGTATTTGTAATTAAATATTAATTATAGATACTAATTAACGTTTAAAAAATATTTGTTTAACCATTTGCATGTGGTTGTGAGTAATATTGTAGTCCGGGGATTTTTTTTCCAGGGGATTTTTATTCCGATTACCATTAATATAAATTATATTGAAATTGTACGTTTTTTAAAAATAATTGAAATTTTAAATTATAAAAAGCCATTTAAATGTAGTAATTTAAAATATCGGGACCAAACGTCCTATGAGACGTTACGTTATGTACACCATATTATATAAATCTATTATAATATTATGTAAAATTAACAAACACCTATAATCTATATTTTAATATATTAATATATATCACACATTCGCATCTAATATAATGAAAAATATAACAAGTTAAAAGAATCGCAAAAACGGTAAGGGCAACATAACAGCAACAATTTCAGTCAACTAGTACTTTTTTTTTATTTATGTATAAATTTGTTAGTTATTATATTCAAATAAGGTAAATAACATCACATAACTCCCGGGGGCCAAATTTCCTATCTTAATAATAGACGGGGACGAAACTTCTGTGGACTCGCTTTTTTGATGGGGGCGAAACGTCCTTTTACCAATATGGAGTTTCCACAGCCCCACAAACCTCTGATGACTGCCATTGTTTTTTGAATACTTACACAAAATAAAAATAGGTAGGCACCTGCAACACTAAAATTTCCATGACAAATATTACACTACATCTGGATATACAACTCTACAGCTCCCTCTCGAACAGGATTTATATAACTTCAAAAGTAGGTACTTATAGCAGTGCATAAATGTGAATCGAAACTTATTATTTTTAACGAGTTAGATTAGATCATTTTACCCATTAAATTCAACTATAGGTAGTGCAGTTATACAATTACTATGAATTAAAATTTAAAACTAACTAGTTAGTGCCCAGCTTTGTCCAATTTATTACAAAGACATTTATTTTTTTAAATTTACATAGCTACTATGGGTTTTATAATATGATGGTAATAATTCATATTTATTATACATATATAATAATCATAAGCGTGTTTCAGAAAAAAATATAGGTACATTAATTATTAATTATTATATTAAACAATTAATATAGTATTATATTATTATGATATATATTATTATTGATAAAATATATACGAATGAGCATAAGTAAATGATTGATAGAATATAAGTTATGATCACTCTGTATATAAAAATGTTAGTTTAATTTGTTGTATAATATTATATTCTGTGATTACTATAGTATATCTAAATACAATTATTAGACTAAAATTATATATATATATCCCCTGAATTTGTTTTTGCGATATTTCCCGAAATAATTGTGCACAAATGATCGGACTTCGTGCACATTCATGCACAAACGATACACAGTCAGAATTTCCAAATTCCAGATCGGGGGGCCTCAGGAATGGACCCCCGAATTTGTTTTTGCGATATCTCCGGAAATAATTGTGCACAAACGATCAGACTTCGTGCACATTCGTGCACAAACGATGCACAAACGATTGGCACAATTAGAATTTTAAAATTCCAAATTGGGGGGGCCGGAGAAATGGACCCCCGAATTTGTTTTTGCGATATCTCCGGAAGTAATTGTGCACAAACGATCGGACTTTGTGCACATTCGTGCACAAACGATGCACAAACGATTGGCGCAATCAGAATTTGAAAATTCCAAATCGGGGGGGCTGCCGTTTCTACGGCCCCCCGAATTTGATTTAGGGATAATCTCCACAGTTTTTGTGCACAAACGATGCACAAACGATTGGTGCAATCAAAATTCAAAAATTTGAAATTGGGGGGGCTGTAGAAATGGACCCAAGCCTTCAAGGTAGGTTACATTCAGGTTACCTACATAACTTTGACGACAGGACGACTTTCGTAATTTTCGGTATCTAAGTGTAAAATAATTTAAAATGTAATATTTTATGCTTGGACTCATACTAAATACAGTAGTACCTCTTCTCAATAATGATAATATATACCTATTACAAAATACAATAATATTAAATGAAATATACCTATATACTTGCATAATATGATACGTAGGTATAACGTATTACCATTGGTTATAAATACTATAAGTAAAAATAGTAGTATTTATAATCAATGGTATTGGTGTCATATTATTAATATTCTGTACATTTCTACGAATAACCAATATAATAACTATTATTATAAATTATTATTTATTAATTAATATAATTAATACCGAAAAGTTTTTTTTAAGCTCATAATATGTTGAGGGAAATTTTTTTTTTCAATGTCTCCCAGTGATAATTCCTAAAAATAACCCACTGGCTCTCACACATACACAGTCACATATAAATGATATAATCTTCGTTATTTATGTATAAATCATTTCGTCTTTGTGAATAAATTATTATATAATATGTAGATTAAAGCCACTAGTACGCCGCTGGATCGGCTGCGCGAATTTAATTAACGAGGCCGCCGTAACATTTTTTTGTCTTCCTCCGTCCATCGTCGTTAGGGCTCTTTAATAACAGGTAAAGACAGCCGCCATTTTCTTTCCAATTGGAATTAATGCAGAATTAATACAAACTATACAAATATTTATCAAAACAAGTACGTCTATGAAAAATCGTTAATAATCGTTCAAATATATATTTTCCTATACCTTTATTCATTAATTAACAAAATTTAATTTCACAAAATAAATTTAATAAATACATGACTAGCTATCATCATTTATCAGCTTTGGAAAGAAAATGGCCGCTGTCTTTACTCGCGTCTATTAGAGCCTTATCGTCCTGAGCAATCCGTGAAGGATATTAACATAAGAAAAAAGGTGGGCAACCTAAGTTGGTGTCGCTCTGCTGTACAGTAGGTCACAGGTGGGTCACTGTATAATGGATGGTATTACATTTGATTTAAATGATATTATATCATTGTATAAGAAAAACGATTCTGAGCGGACTTCTAGGTATAAGACATATTATATACTAATCTATGGTATTAATAAAAATATTGACCTATAATGAATTCCAAATTAATCATATCACAATATCCATTAGGTACTTATAACGGGTTATACACCAACAACAAACCCTGATACTACCATAGATATATATAAGTATAGGTACTTTAGAAGTTTCAAGTACCCACGAATAATATTATACAATCACAACAAAATAACTAAAATAGTTATTCTAGGTTTTTTATTATGTAATTTTCTTCCAAATTTGAATTTAAAATGTCTGTAAAAAAAAAATGTCACTCATATCTAAGCAGCGGATTCATATTTTATGACTATTTATGACTATTATTGACTATTGACTGCGTGTGGGCTACGGCCATACGGGCGCCTTAATTTAATTTTATGTTTATCAGATTATCTCAAATTTGAAATTTATAAGATTGTGTGGTATGTTTTTTCGTTATCGTTAATATTTCGGCTGGATTGCACCTGGACAATATTTTTCGTACAAATACAATCCGCGACAAAATTATTTTTACAATA
The DNA here is from genome assembly GCA_949089665.1 of Macrosiphum euphorbiae. Taxonomy (NCBI): domain Eukaryota; kingdom Metazoa; phylum Arthropoda; class Insecta; order Hemiptera; family Aphididae; genus Macrosiphum; species Macrosiphum euphorbiae. Next base: position 107,587,527 of record CARXXK010000002.1, on the reverse strand, counting down.
ATAGTATCTTGTATCTTTTGGCAAAAAAAGATACATGATACTGGTATAAAATGTATCATGATACATGATACTTGATTCATTAAAATTATGTATCATGATACAAGATACAAGATTGTATCTTTGATACTGCCCAACCCTGCCTACCTATAATATTGATTGTAATAATTGTATTATAAATTATTGCTATTATTTTTAATAACATTAATAAATAAACCGGACTTTTGTTTGCCGTACTTTTATTAGATCGGACTTTTTTCCGAGGGTCTTTTTTACCGGACTTTTATTCGCCAGACTTTTGTTCGTAGATTCGTAATTTTTGCAATAAAAATAATACATCAATGAATTTATAAAACAACATAATACTAATATACTATACAAATAAATTTTTTAACCACACAAGTACAATGTACATAAGTACCTGTTTGAATAATTGGGAGAATTTTTTTTGTGATAATTCCATCTTCAGTTAATTTGTTTGTAAATATACATGCATATATACAATTGTAGGTACTTAGTTTATTATATATATAATTGTTATTTCGTGTTATTAAAAAAAAAATTAATTGCAGATTTATAATTATAATAATACGACTATACAAAAAAAATTAGTCCTTCCAAACTAACGATTTAGATAAGTATAAGAAACGGTTTGTCTCTGGACACTTTGTTATTCGGCACCATATTACCATCATCACACTATAATATAATAATATACAGATTATTATATTATTGAATTTCAGTTGCCCCTAATACATTTAGTAAATGCAACTTAATATAACTGGTGACAACCCATTCTCTTATCAGTGGTGTAATAGCTAACTAAGGAGGAGCTATCTTCACAGACATAGCTCGAAGCGGTCACGTCACATCGTTCGCGCGCCCTGAAAACAATCTGCCGCTCTCGACCACGTATGCCACCATTTTGAAATAGTGTAACCTTTGTCTAATCGATCGTAATAATAATAAATCAACGCGATACATTATAATTAGTAGGATAGTGTGTGCTTTGTTCGAAAAAATTCGAACAACACCGTGCTCGTAAGAATTTGCGTACATTCTTTTTTGTCGATCTTTGTTCGCGAGCCATGTTGAGCGTGCGGCTAACCTCGAGACTGACTCTCCGAGGTCCGCATTTCTTTCGCGTCCAAGTGCGCTTCTTTTTCGCCGTCAAACCGTTCGCCAGACGTTTCAGAATGCGCGTCATTTTAACATGCATGGCGGTGGTCATTGCGTTACTTTAACGACGTGTACCCGCGGCATGGTCCGTTCCGCTGCGCAAACACTCTGCCGGCCGACGGTCGCGACGCCATATTATTATGTTTCGCCGACTCGCGATGTTCGTGCCGTTCGGTCGACGCGGGTGGCGCGTTCCTTTCGCCGCCGTGACCGGTCGACAATATTACTCTTGTCTACGAGTAGGCATTCTCCTGCCGTGCAAACATCACCACCTGTCGCATATTCGTTGACGAGAACGAATGCCACAGCCACGACAGCCGACCGTCGTGCAATACCTACTGACGATTTCCACATACCTACGTGTTGCCGAACCGCCCATCGTGTCATCTCCCGTTTTCCATCTCCGAAGACGAACATCGGGAACAGAGGTCGAATAATAATATTATTATTATTCATTTTGGGTATTAAAATAAATAAGCATTTTTTTTATTGTGAATCTTATGTTGAGATTTTTATATACATAGACACAACACGCATTGATTGTCTCCCCTCTTACCCTATTAGTTAGGCCAACTGTACGTCACAGATCTTGCATGTGGTATCAATGTAGTAAAATACAGTCCAATTCATTTATTACCGAAATTCGGTCGTAGGTCTTTTTCAACGTCTCACTCACATTAGACAATCATCCTACCACATCCCGCTACAACTTTTATTTTAAGGTATTTCAGTACATTTTCAGCCAAAGTACATTGTATATTTATCAACGACAACACTGAAAATAAATAGCTATTTATTTTATTTAAAAACAAGTTTTTGCACAGAAAATGCAATTAAATCATTTTTAACAATTACAATGAATGATGAAAGAGAGCTCAGATTAGTATTATAAGTTTATAAATTAGGTGTATTGACTAATGAGTATTAAAAAATTAAATTGTAATTGTTAAAAGTTTGTTTTATTATATTAGATAGGTATAGCAAAATATCTAAAACATAAAACAACATATTAACAGTTAGGATTATACTATCATTTTTTTAGCATTAAGTATGTAAATAAATAATACTTTAATCTAACACTAACTATAGACATTATAAACAGGAAGACAGAAGACTGTAAGATTTTATGACTAATATATTTTAAATTTTAATACCTACATGTAATTGTGTAATTGGAAATTCAAAGCTGATGATGATTCAAATTAATTTTTCTTTTTTTAGCATAAAATATACACAACATTATAAAAAACTTAATAAATTGTTATAAACTAAAATATTTATAATATTCACCTTTCACATAATTATGATAATTGATGATAAGGCAATTATGAATGATCCTCCATTTATTTCATATTTAAGGTTTTACTAACTCTTTAAGATGCGTTAGGTACACATCAAAGGCATCTTCATTTTGTTTGGCTGTACAAAACTTATAGTGTACCATAATTTCATTTACTCCTAGTAAACAGTATTTTTCTAATTTTTCTTCTTTATTTTTATTGAATAATTGTGTCCACGTGAACTTTTATTAGGTTGAACTTAGGTTTTTATGTGATTTTGTATTTGAGATCGATTTTGAGTTGGATATTGTAAGGGGATATTCAGATTGGAATCCTGTAGCCGTTCTCCCATTGAGCCATGTTCAAGGAATATCAGTTGATATATATTAGCAATATTTATTTTTAATTATTATAACTGTCTAAACTGATTTAAAAGCTATTTAATTAATAGAGAACAAACATTTAGAATTAAGTTAATTGAAAGTGCAATTTGAATTCTGCTTTCTAGCTGGTTTTTAGGACATAAAAATACACATTTTTATGGCCTTTGAATTTTTTAAGCTTAGTTAGACCTTGCGCAGTACAAATTTTTTCTTAAATGGCAAACACCTATTTTAACCAAAATTTTTTTAGAGTTACAGTAAAAAAACCTGAAAATATCGTGCATTTTGCAGTATTTTTGTTGATTGGCTGTTTTATTAAATTTTGTCAATTTTGTGCTTAGGAAGTTGGTTAAACTACCAAAATTTAAGAAAAATAGTTGTACTGCTCATGCGCAAGTCTAATTAAGTTTACAAAATTCAAAGGCCATAAAAATTTGTATTTTTATGTCCTAAAAACCAACTAGAAAGCAGAATTCAAATTGCAGTTCTCTACGCAAAGATATCGAGTGTTCTCAATTTGCATTTACAGTTTTACACACTGTATATTTTGTTAAATTATTAATAAAAATGTGTCGATATAATTTAAATATTTAATAATCATGTAAAGTAAAATAGGTACATACACTAAATATTACGATTAAAGTGCAATAAAATTGTTTATTATCATTTTGGAAATTAGAAATAATGCAGTCACTTGCTATGTAATCAACATACTAATTAAAAAATGTAGATTAACTTTTCTTAACTGAGTTAAGTTAATATTTTTCCCATATTAATTTTTAACTTATCGAGTTAAATTTCTAATTTGTTAACTGTTAACTTTCTTCATCGATCTTGTGTCCTTTTATCTGAACTTGAGTTAATTATTTTCATTAACTTTCCCACCTTTGCTTACAAATATATGTTCAATTATTAACTACAAATAGGAATAGGAAGACTTGGTGTTCAAATACTAAACCAACCACATAGCCACATAGGTATCTTCTGATTTTCATTTCTTTGTACAATCTAGAATTTAGGCGTCAATTAGTTTTACTCCATTTTTGTCACAAAGAGACTCATAAAATTGTATGTACCTACCAGCCTACTAAACGCACAAATAGGGAGAAGGGATTTGGTGACCAAGCTATCACCATCAAATTGAACAGTCCTCCTCAATATATTCTAATTTTTTTTAAGCTTATTCAATATTATAATAATAGGAGTTTTCAGGCTGTAGCCTCTCCAAATCTCAAACACTATTTGCTCCAATACTACCTACCCAAACATAATTTATTTAAAAAAATATTTTTGAATGTTATCTAAGTATGATTATTCAGACCATTGTACGTGCACTAAAATACAAAAAATGCTTAATATTCACAAACATGCTAAGAATTGGTCAAATATGCACTTTTCCTAAAATATTTATAATATATATATATATATATATAAAAGATAAAATATGGGAAATGAACAGTGAGAGAACATATAAATATAATCATAATATAATTTTTAATAAGTACCTATTATATTTTATTTGTTATTTAATATTAAATTATTTTAATATTATAACTTAAACTATGTATTTTTTAATTTGAACTACCATTCTCTAATTTAGGAAATGAGGATCCTGATATGATTGTGAAGACGGAATATGCGGCTAGGCAACGGCAACTAGATATGGATAACATCCCAATTGTGCGAATTCCACTTGTTCTTCCTTCATTGGAAAATCAACATCAATTGTGTATAATATGCACTGTGGAAGAAAGAACACACACCTTAATACCATGTGGCCATAAAATAATATGTGTCATGTGAAGATTGTCTAAATCATTTGGAACCTAAGCTTACACCCTTTGCAACGACTATTTCACTGGTTCTTTTTATCGTTTTATCATGAAAACCCTTTTTTTTGTACAATTTTGTTTTTAAGTAATTTTTTTATTTTATAAAAAGGTATTTTTCATTTTAATTTATATTATATTGTTGTATAAAATATATAATAAAGTTATATACCTATTAAGTTTTTGTTTTTTTTTTTTTTTTTTAAATGTTGAAAATAACAACTAGGTACAATTACATACAATAAATAACAAAAATAATTGTTGTATCATAGAAATTAGTAATTACAACTATTCTCTACACTATAGAATGCAACTTCTTAACAAATGTGTATACCTAGTGATTGTTTTTATATATAAAATATTTTTAATTTATGGTAACGGAAATCGTTATATTCAAACTAAGTTGTACACGGCATCTAGAAAAGTATATTAATAGTAATGGTGTATTGCACTATTAAAAAAGTAACATTGAAAACTTTGTCAAAAAAAAAAATTCTCAGAATAATAATGTGTTATAATAGGTACCTAAAGCCATTTATATTTTATTTCAAAATATTATTGTTTGCATCAATATTTAATGCTCACAAAACATGATTGTAGCACTGTTGTAATATTATAATAAAAATAATTCAAATTCAAAAATTTCCCATACCTACCATATTTACAAAACTTGATTGTAAGTTCTCATAGATAATTTATCTGAATTGGTTTCCACTGTACAATGTGTGAGCCCCATCCTTTAAATCAATTATTTCCACAAGAATTCATCTCTCCGCTACTCAGTTCTGAAATATAATTATAATGGTTAGTTTTAAAAATTATAAATCGATCCACAAAACCGCAATTTCTAGTTGTAGTATTGAAAAATGAAGATTCGTGTTGGGCATTTTAAGTTAGGTAGCAATATTGATGCATATTGCCCTTCCTAAAAAAAAAACCTTTGCATATCATTATTGACTATAATAATTTCTACTACTCATTTACAACAAACATAGCCTATGGTTGTCAAACCTTATAGGGAAAATTCTTATGTCAAGGTGATCTGGCAATGTCGTTATATTGGGTCCATCTTCGTTTTAAAGCTACCGCTGCAGTCCGTGGGGACCTTTTATCAATATTATAAAAATGGTAAAAGACGATTGTATGAATATAGTTTACCTCTTTGTTCAGATTCTCCGTTGTAATTTCCAGGCATACAGCATTGTAGAAGAAGCAATGTGAGCAACAGTTCCTTCTCCGGCTCTCGATTAAACCGAAAAAAAAAAAAAAAAAAAAGGCATATAGCATTGATATAGGAAAATGTAATTACGATTTGCGGATTGCAGGTACTATGTGTTTGCCAAAGACATTAGACCTAGACGGTCATTCAACAAGTGACTCGAGCGGAGTAAGTACCGTAGTTGTTGCTCTCGGTAGGCGCGACATTCGCAACAATAAAAAATTACTTCGCGCCGAGGGAAAAGCAATGATGATCGGTTTTTTTTTCGATTTGACGCGTGAACGTCGTAAGCAGTCTATGTTATCTATAAAAATTATATAGGTCTTATCACAAATAAATTGATGTTTAAGTACCTATATAATATATATAAATATATTATGATTTTTTACCTCTACTAAAATTTTACCTCTGTATAATATGTCTTTTGTTTGCAAACAATGTAATGCAAATTTTACCAAAAAATATAATTTCAGCCGACATCAATCAACTCACCACCAAAAAAATAAAGACGTTGACAATAAATTCGTAAGTATTTAAGAGACAAGAGTTATAACTTCTGGTATATTTTTTTCTTGATACAAATTTGATATAAATAAGTGTTCTGCTTGAAAAAATCAAAGATCGACTGGGTAGTGTGTCACCAAAAACAATTATGTCAGATGTGCAGACTTCATATTTTAACGGTTGGATAAAAAAAAATGAGTCCTGTGAATCACAAACTATTTTGCACGTGGTACCTATGTGCACGAAGCTTGGCGTAAAAATTTGTCCAAATAAAAAATAAAGAAAAAAATGTATTAGTCACTAAAATTCTATATGATTTATCTACTGAATTAGATATTAGAAAATTTCAAAACAAACTACAAGCTAATTTATATTTTCAAAATTTTTTCAAATATTTTATTATACAAATTAAGGCAGAATATATTACAAGAAATTGAGCAATCGTTTCATCAGATAACATCATGAGAACAACTACAACAGTTAAATAAAAAACTGGTTGCACCCATCCATGTTTCCATTGCTGCTTCAAAAATTGAAGCTGTGCCTTTGATACAAAAAAATAAGTTGGAAAGGGGTAAAATGAAACCACAAAAGAGAATTTTATTTTTGACATAGGTCTACGTTGAATTTTAATTCCAATACATTAATTTGGTAATACTAATTTATTTTTCTATTACAGGTGCAATAAAACAAGGCACCTTGCCTTTTAGAAAACTAAATTTTCTTAATTTTAGGATTTTTCAGCAATAGCATTAATGATAAATTTGAATTATTAATTATTATGAACTATGTTCGGGTAATGAACTGTAAAAAAAAGTAACAAACAATATTGAATTAAAATGAATTATATTAATTTTATGTTGTATTATATTTTTGTAGGATGTATTAGATAAAGTTTAATAAATTATTATTATTTTTTTTTCGTAGGACGTATTTTAGAATTATCATTCTTACATTTTAGATTCTGAGTGAAACGATTTTCCAATGATGTGTGTTTTTTTTAAAATTTTTTTTTGTGTCTGTCATCACGTTTTAGGACAGTAAAAGTGCTTGGATTTTCTTCATCAGTAGCTTTTCTGATAGGAAAGTGAATCTAGTTGGTACTTTGGGGGGTCAAAAGTATAAATTTCCCAGTAGTTTTCATAAGCACCGGGAAAAACAACATAGAAATTAAGGAAAAACGGGAATTTTTACGCAAAATCGATTTTTAACAAAATCGAATTTGGGTTTTGGTGTAACTTTAAAAAAAAATGACCGTAGATACATGAAATTTTCACTGGTTGTTTATATTTGCATTTTCTATACACGATAACATTTTCAAAACATTTTGATTTATTTTGAACTGTTTATAGACATTTTCATTTTCCATTTTTTTTTAGTTTTTTTTCTAGAAATATCAATAAAATATTATCTGTTGGTTAAAAAAGCTTGAAAATTTAATAGAAGGTTCATAGTATATTGTTTCAAAGGCAGATGAAAAATATTAAAAATCCTTAGTCACAATTTTTTTTTATAAGCACTTAAAGTTCAAAAATTGACAAAATATGGAAAAATCACGAAAATTAGCAAATTATTTTGAGTTAAGAATTCGTAAAAATTTTTCTTTTTAAATCTAAGATGTGAAAATGTAATACAAGATTCCTTATAAGATTATATACCTTTATCAAAAAAAAATGTCTATAAGAAAGTCAAATTAAATTTTTGTGAGCGTTTGAAATTCAAATTTTTACAACATTGGATATTCACTCGATTTCTCATGAAGCGATTTCCTTATTTTGTTGTAATTCAAAAACGAATAACTATAGATACATGAAAATTTTATTGAATGTTTATATTAGCATTTCATATACACCATACAATTTTGAAAATATTTTGACTCTTTTTGGGCTGTTTACGGACATTTACAGCTTTCAATTTTTTTTAGTTTTTTTTTCTATAAATATCAATGTTTTATCCGTTGGGCCAAAAAGTGTAAAAATTTAATACAAGGCTCCTGATATATTGTTACAATATCAGTTGAAAAATATTAAAAATACATAGGCACATTTTTTTTTATAAACATTTAGAGATCGAATTTTGACAAAATTTATCAAAATCTTGAAAATTATCAATCATTGTAATTAATAAATTATAAAATGTTCAGTGTTACTTACCAATCCTTCGTATATTTACGTTGGATATTGATTACGTGATTTTTCTGGTATGAGGTAACCATTAATATAATTGTAGTTTGTAAGAACGCAAATGAAAATATATCGTATCTAGTAAATAATGAATAACGTATAATAATTATAATAATACGAATTCGCGTACAATGACTGCGGTACAAAATATAATATACTTAAATGTATGTTAGTGACGTAATAATAATAAAGACAAGTATAAATTTATAATAATGTATAATAAATAACCTATAACAATGTATGGCATATAGCCAACTCACGGTACCACCGATGGACGGATCCTGGAGTGAAGGCGATTGAGTGATGATGATGTGGTGGATAAAGCTGACGTCTTGGATGAAGACGACGATGAGGGTATGCATATGGGAGCGCGTGCATATAAGGTAGTACACCTACAGACGGCTAGTGCATATAGGTAGGTACGTACATTGTATGAGTGTAATTATGCCCCACGGACGCAAAGTATTATACTTATGTGTAAAATAATATAATAAGTGACCTATGCAGCACGGACACAGAACAGTATAATTTATTATAGTATTATAATAATACTGACATCTCGTTCCCAATTTTGCGTATAACGGCGCGAACGGAGATAGTCATTTTATACTGTGCGAATCACCACTGACTTGTCTCTATTTGAATACACTATTATTATTTTTAATTTAATTTTTTTCTGGACGACCCTTGTATGGCAACACATTCAGCGATTCATTTTTATATTATAGATAGATATATATTTACAAAAAATAATAATACTAATCAACAAACATGCCGGATTAAAAAAAAGTAACCAATAAATAATACACCATTACTATTTTAATCTGCAACAATAAACTAATTATTTAGTTTATATTTTTCTGGATAACCATTATGACTTAGGCGTATGAAAAATAGATAGTAACCGATTCTCAGACTTACTAAATATGCATATAAAATTTCATGAAAATCGGTAGAGCCGTTTCCGAGGAGTATGGTAAATTGGTAACTAACATTGTGACACGAGAATTTTATATATTAGATAAAATATAATTCAAAAATTAACTACCAAAATCGAAAAAGTGTCGACGAATCAGTACTGCCTAGTTCAGCGGTTCTTAACCTGTGGTCCTAGGCCTCCTGGGGGTCCACGATATTCATTTCGGGGGTCCGTGGCAGACTTAACACATAACATGCGTCAATAAGTGACAAGAATACATTGTTACAATATTTTTGGATTATTATTTATTTTTTTCATACATAATAATATGTAGGTTCTATACCAAATAATTGTATTATTAATATTTATTAAGTACCTATAATCAGTTTTTCTTGTTCAAGCGAAATGTACATGAGTACAGCATTGTAGTCTCGGCAGTCTTATATAAAATGTTTATAAAAAATGAATTGTAATAAAATAATTATAAATGTGTATGTTTTGTTAAGTATACTTATATGTAATTTGTTGTATAAAATAATTATTATAATTTTGATTACGATAACATGGGATGTTTTGTAAAATAAAAGGTATTCGAAAAAAATTTGGTAAGGGGGTCCACGATTTCTAGAAATCTTTCACCAGAGGTCTACATAAGGTTAAGAACCGCTGGTCTAGTTGATTACGCATGAGTGCATGACACGAAAAGAAAATTAACTAAACTGCACGACAGTGATAATTAACTGTAAAAAGTTAAGTTACAATAATAAGCATAAACAATAAACTGAATAAGTTAAAAGTTAAAAACAAAAACAAATTTTTAACGTGCTATATTATATTATTACTATTATTTTATTATCACTTACCTACTCTATGTTATAATATACCTCTAGGTCGGCGTGTGTGTTTACCTCGTTAAAACGGTTTACGCCGCCGTTCAGAATCTTCAAGACGCACTCCGCACGTACCGATAAATAGGTATAAAAATATATATTACGGAGAAAACCACTCGGACTTGCGACGAATAATAAATTATTAGGTAAGTGTAATATCGCTGCCAACAGGTTGTCTTAATGGTGTCGCACGACTCGCGTGCTCTTGCGGCTCATTTTGAGGGCTTACAACTGTATTATTGAGCTGCTTTTGCAGTGGGGTTGGGATTGCAAATAAGCTTCTAGTTTTATCTTGTTTTTTTTTTTATATTGTACGACATTATATCAACGTAATGATTTCCGTAAACAAATTCGCCTTATAAATAGTATCGTCTTAGATTCTGAGTGAAGCAGCGCAGATAATAATATGATCTGAGCATCAACATTTTTTACATAAATGGATAATATTCACCCGTAAATGAATAAAATAGATATTTTTCAAAAATTGACTTTGCGTACAGATTTCTATTTTAATTTCACTTTTTAGATTCCGAGCGGAGCTATGTCTGTTACTTTTCGTGTCTGTGTAAACGATAAGTAGTCAAATGCTCCGATTTTCAACTTCATTTTCTCGAAGAATTTTAGTTATATTTTTCAAGTATTAATCATGGGTACTTGAAACTTCTAAAGCATATAATTATATACATATATGATGGTAAAAAGATAGTAATAATTCATCTTAAAAGGCTACAGTATTGATAACAACAATATTAATATAATATAATATATCCTAGACTGACAAACCGTCTCGGCTCAGAATCGTTTTTCGTATACTATGGTATTATATCACTGAATTCAAATTTAACACCATCCATTACGGTCACCCACTATTAACCTACTGTACAGCAGAGTGACAACCACTTGTCCACCTTTTTTGTTTGTTTTCTATTAACTTGTGCTTTCAAAAACTACTTGGAATTCGGAGCATTTCTAGTGCTCATTTGTTGATAACCGACAAAAAAAAAACACACATTTTATTTTAAATACAATTCGTTCACTACGCTCACTGCTCAGAATCTCAAAAATTTGATATTTTTTTGTCTATCGCTCTCTACCCACCCTTTCCTCACCCATCGACATTATCCACGAAACCCATGCAAAATAATTTGGAGATGTTGCACGAAAATATGTTGTCCGTTGATGCCAGTTTGAAGGGTCTGCGGAATTATTCATATTTCATAAAAATAGGTAGTAAAAGTTTTTCCAGTTGCAATTATTAATCGAGTGTTTTGTTTTGTATAAAGTCCTGCATCCACCTAGCAGTGTTCATCTATCGTTGAACGTGATTTTTTCTTTTTTTATATGATTATCGATTTAAAACAATAGAATATTAAATTTATTTTTTAAGAGGACGCTGCCCATACATTTGTTGTCTCCGTCTTCACACGCACGACATAGAAAATTGTCGTTCACTAGTTTCAATAGTGTGCTGTTAGTTTTGATACTTTAGTGAATTGACCTATTATAAAACTTTTAGGTAAGAACATTATCTGTACTTAGGCGTTGCCGATTTTCGAAATTTTCATTTTCAAGCAAGATATGGGTATATGAAATATCAAAAATTAAAAATTTTCATACCTCGCTTGAAAATTAAAATATTGAATAAAAGCATAGAGAATGATATCATCTAAAAAATTGATAATAGTTGAAATCACTCTAATATCAAAACTAACAGCACACTATCGAAACTAGTGAACAAAAATTTGTTATGTCGTACATGTGGTAAGACGGAGTCACGGAGACCACAAATGCATTGGTAGCATGAATTAGCAAAATCAGCAATTAGAATTTACATTCTTTCATGCAACCAAAGTTGTTATGCCAAGTGGAAAAATTTAATAAACCAATATAATTAAACTATGAATTTACAGTAGTAAATATGTATAGGTACCTACTTACATAACAAAACTGTATTGTTGTATGATAAAAAACTAAAATTTAAAAATAATTAACCAAGGCCGCCAACATGTAAGTATTCACGGAAGAGGTGATATAGCGGAAGGATCCCCAAAGAACTTGTTTTATATATAATGTATTAATGTGGGAGTTGTTACTACCCTGCGATTTATCTTGGAACTAATAAATATATATATCCCTCCCCCCAATGAAAACGCCTGTCAACGCTAATGGTAGCCAAACATTTTGAGGACATTTATCCCAAAAGTGAACAACACTTTGTTTTGTATGTTCGTTTGTATTACTAAACGATTTATATTTGAGTTTATAAAAATGTATTATGATATATATACTTGACTATTCATATGGTACTTGTGAATCTAGGTCAACATTTCCATTGGCAATTGTTTAATCTAAAAGCAGTTTGATGTTATAGTGGTTTAGATGAATCATGTCAACAAAATACTAAACGCGTTTTGATATACTAAATCCGATTTTTTGGAAAACCGATTTTGCGTAAAAATTCCCGTTTTTCCTTAATTTTTATGTTGTTTTTCCCGGCGCTTGTGAAAACTACTGAGAATTTTAAAATTTACTTTTTACTTTTGACCCCCCAAAGTACCAACTAGATTCACTTTCCCATCGAACAAGATACTGTTGAAGAAAATTCAAGCACTTTTACTGTCTTAAAACGTGATGACAGACACAAAAAAAAATTAAAAAATTAAAAAAACACACATCATTGTAAAATCAATACATTCATCGTTCCACTCAGAATCTAAAATACACATCTTGGTAAAATCAATACATTCTACGCTCTACTCAGAATCTAAAATTGTACCTTTCCATTCCGGTCCTTAATTTTTCTTATTAAGTACAACCCAACTATAATCTGTTCAGGTTAAGAGTGCCCAGTTGCTCGGACGAAAACTAGTACTGCTGGAGCATGCCATCTTGCTACGCGGCCCAGTATTCATGCGAGAGTTTGGGCACAGAGTATAGACCAGGACGCCCGGGTGGTAATTTTTATTTTAAGTCCAACTTCACCGAAAATCGAAGATAAACAATTTTGAAATAATAATTATAAAAGCATTATAAAATATGTTGGAGAAGTCAATAACAATATATACATAGTATTATTATTTATTACCATCTCGAGTTCTCGACAACCGTTTCCTGTGAAAAAAACACATAGTTTTGCTATTGTACTTGTGCTGTATAATTTTCATTTAAATTTAATTGTAAAATTTACAATATACATATTATTTTTGACGAACCCGGTCCAAAGCAAAGAACGACGATCCAACGAAGTGTCAACCCGAAACAGACACGCCCGCAGATGAGTGGCTCACTGTAGGTGCAAAATACCTACTTTTAGTGACAATATAAACTGTGAAATTGCCCCCCCCCCCAATTTCCTTACCATTATTTAATAACATCTTTATGATGAATTTTTAAAAATATAAGAATTCATAATTTATATTGATTAGGTACCTAATGGCTAATAGTTGGATACTTACCTACATAATGGTTAATTGGTATGAATCAGCCCTAATTTTATTGATACCTACATTAGTTTCATTATATATCCAAGTGGAAATTTTAATTGAAATTTCAGCATTAACTGTAATTGGTTTTACAATGCAATTAAAATATGAAAATAATTGTTTTAACAATGCAATAAACACTCTATAGTGTTAGGTTTATAAGTGTACAACAATAATAATACTGTTATAATATTTTATTTTTATACAGAATACACCAATATATTATTATAATGAGTGGATCAAACATACCTACACATAATAATGTACCACAGTTAAGAGGTCTCGCCACTGCCGTCAATTTTATCTCAAAAGACCTTAAGTTTTAACAAAATTAAAGTTAGTTTACGTTGTCCGACTTTTATTCTGAAAAACCCGAACTTGCCAGAAAATTGTCTATAGATCGTATACGGAATACTTTGTAAACATTAAATCTTATATTATTGTAAGCTCTAATTGATTACAATTTTCCTAAATGTTTCCCCTTAAATAATAGCCGTAGCGAGGCCCTTTAACGAAATTAATAATTTAATATTATACTTAATATCATTTAGTGTCAAAAATAAATATATTAATAGACGCGCGTGATATTACAGTTCTTACATCACTGAAAACTACACTTAAGTTCGACAGACGACGGTTTCTTGGCATAGGTATATATATATTATGAATAATCATAGATAAAAACTATAAATTAACAGAGAAGGAATTTTTTTATTTTTTTTTATGTGAAATATGCAAATTAATAAATTTCTCAGGTGGTGCAAATGCACCACCTGGCCCCTCCCTCCGGGCGTGCCTGACCCGAAATAATATGTTTCCTAAGACCTGGCCCAGCTCATGCTGATCAGTATGTACGTCGTACGAATACTGAAAAAGTACACCCCTTCCCAGAGTCAGTTGTTTTTCGCAACTTCGTAGGTAAAAACTACACTACACGTGCTCTCTACGGTATTACTCATAATATTAAATCTAGTTAATAACACGTAATAAAAAACTATTATTGATATGTGATGGATTCACATATCAATATATGCGTGGGGAGGGGGTGGGTAGCAAAAACCTCAACGAGCTTACCATGAATATTTATTTTTTTAAGCCCTCTACCCAGTAAAACATTCTCAATTACGACCGTGATTGTATAGATTTATTCAAGCAGCTCAATAGCATTGATGTACACAACTATTTATAAATACACTGAACCCCCAACAACCGATACATATATTTTGGTTACTCCTATGCTAGCATGCTTAAAATATAGTTTTTTCAACCCGTGGTGGACCGGAAAAGTAAAAGAAAGTATGGGAAAGTACGATGGTGAAAACCATCGAAAAATGAATATCAGGGTCGCATGGGCTGGTCGCTATTCTTCTTCCATTTATTCGTCGGCTGCAGGGTCGGTGTTAGTGGTTGCGACGTTCGACACCACCATCACGGCCCTGTTACATGTATATTATCATCGTTTTTTGTCACAAATCACCGTCACTATATTTCTACAACGTCACATAAACGCCACTGCGCCGTGCAAAGAAACAAGAACCGTTGGTTCTTACGCGACGTTCTCAGTAACTTTTATTATTCAAATTATGTTAAGTACAAATTTTTATGAGATTCGTCAAAATAACAAAAATGTACAAATTATTTTGTAGTTAGGAATTCATAAACATTTTTTTCTTTTTAGATTTAAAAAAGATTTCTCATAATTTGTCCTACCTAAAACAAAAACTAGGTTTACCAGAAAGTCACGTACCTACATTTTTACGACATTAATCCGATGATATTCACTGTAAATGAAGTAATTCTCCTCAATCGATTTTGATATTTTGTTGTAAGTCAAACCAAATGACCATAGTAACTTGAAATTTTCACCAAATTATTATTATATAATTTTCTATACACGATAAAAAAACTCTTGCCAAGTCAGGGATCGGCATGTAAATTTCTTGATTTTTAATTTTTAGAAATGTATTAACTTATATCACACCCAAGCGGTATAACAATTTGAATCCAAAATTTCGGTGTGAACAGCCCCACAAAAAATCATTTCATTTTGTGAGATATATAGTTTCCGAAACCAGAAAACCGATTTGTTTGTTTGGGGTCCTGTTAGATTCAAATTGTTTAGGAAGAAGAGGCAGTGAAGATTTTCAAAACTTTATATTTAATAGTTAATTCACTACAGAACGTCATTAAAAAAAATTAAAACAAATTTTATTGGGCGTTTTTTGATGTTTTTCAGCTTTACAGCTTTGTAATGAAGTAACGATTGGAGATAAAGTTCTGAAAATCTTCACTGCACTTCTCCTATCCAATGTGAATCTATCTAAAAAATTTTAATTCCACATTTAGTATCTACTAGATAATTAGTTTTTTATGAGTTATCAATCAAATTTCTAGCTATCATAGTTTAGGAGAAAAGTTGAAAAATAGAAATTTTGGGAATGTTCACGCCGACGTTTTTATGGATTCAAATGGTTATGCCGCTTGGGTCTAATATCAAATCTCTCTCATTATATTTTGTTATTAAAGCTAGCTAAATTACCCACCTACTCATTATTACTGAGTTACATTTTTATTATTTTCCTATTTAACAAAAATTCTTGAAGTTTTCAAAATTCAGACTTTTTTCATTTCAATTACCATACTTACTTGATTAAAAATCAAGAAAGTAAAAATGTCGATATATTCACTTTTAATAGCTAAGACCTTAAAATCTAATATGAGGTTCATAATAATTAATATTTCACACTGGGAAAAAAAAAAATTGAATATTAATAATCTAATAATGTTTTTGGCATTGCAAATTGAAATCAATAGGTACCTACCATAATGCTAAAACTAAAATACGTTTCTCACTTCATTATAAATATATAATATAAAACTAAAAAAAAAGCGGGTACCTAAGTGGTTGTCACTATTTTGTACAGTATTTTACAAGTGGGTCACTATATAATGGATTGTATTAAATTTGAATTCAATGATATTATTGTATACTATTATATACGAAAACGATTCTGAGACGGATGTTTTATATTGTTATTATATTTTATTATAGCATGTTTGTTGAATTAATATTATAAATTACAACAAAATAACTAAAACTTGATCTTTTTTTGGTTTTTGTTACTTCTATTTTTAATTATAAATTTGTCCATACTTAATGTATCTTTTTTAAGGGGATTCGATACCGTGAATTTCTGTTTTTGTCTAACACACGCGCGACATAGTATTTTAGATGTGTTTTTTGCCAAACATACCAATTGATCTAATGAAGCGATACGAATTCTGAAAACAGATTTAAATTTGTCGTCAAGTCTACTTGAAATCGACTTTCCCACATTTTTGATATTATCCCCTAAATTTTTTTAAATGTCATATTCAAAAAGAGTATTTAAAAATTCTGTTATTTCAATTTTTGGAGAAGTTTAAATCAAAAAATCAAAAATGTGGGAAAGTCGATTTCAAGTAGACTTGACGACAAATTAAAATCTGTTTTCAGAAATCTTATCGCTTCAATAGATCAATTGGAATGTTTGGCAAAAAACACGTCTAAAATACTATGTCACGCGTGTGTTAGATAAAAACAGAAAATCACGGTATCGAATCCCCTTAATATGAAATATATAAGAAAATATGAAAATATAACGAAATTACACGGACGCAACGTGCACAACACGGTGATTACGATTGAGAACAGTGAGAACGTGCTTATTTACGTATCTACCTACCTACTTACGTACCTACCTAATTTACTATATATCAGTTATCATTACGAGTTAAGAATATCTTCATAATTGCTTTTCTTATCTCTGGTTTTTACCACATATTCATAATTTGTTCGGCGACACACTATGTCACACACTAGTGTGTCGCGACCCACTAGACACTGGTTGAGGACCACGGCTATAAGCCGACTAATATGATATAAATTAATATTCTTAGCAGGGCTTGAAACCGATTGAAAAAATGTATGTTCGAAAATCAGATTTCAAGGCCTTCTACGTCTTCACGTTCATTGTTAGTTTATTAATTTATTTGAAACGCCAGATTGAGGGTTCGAATCGCCTTTTGTGTGAAGTTAACTTTCCAAAATTTTCAAAATACACAGATTTTCAAAAAAAAAAAAATACATTTTTTTAAATTATATTTTCGATTTCGGTTTTGAAGTTAATACCAGTATCCAATTTTTTTCGGTATCTCATTTAATTTTGTTTTTGGTTTCAGTTTTATAACGGTTTATACCGGTTTCCGAAATCTGTTTTGACACCAGTTTCAAGCCCCGCTTACTTAGTAATAATATTGGCTGATGTGCTGACTCCGCTAAAAATCGTACGTATATAATTTTTCTATACAGACAATAATAGACAATAATTAATTTTTTGGTCAAAGTTATTACTTATTAAACTGGCCCAAACAACCTTTGTCGTCCATTCCTACAGTTGAATAAGTTCCCTTTTTGTTTTATTTACCATTAAAATATTTATAGTTTATTTAATGCGATTTCGAATGACATTTATGTTTATGTCAACAATTATTTATACAAACCATTGTATGATACGAGTTGAAATTCAGGGGCCCTGAACACGTATAGATAGTGGGGTAAATACCCCAGAACTTTCTTAGTTGGGTGGGTGGCTCGGTGACCAGGTGGGTGGATGAATATGGACATATATTATAGGTATTGTAGGTGTAATATAGTGAAAATACTAAATAGTAGGTACACAGAATAACAGATAAGTAGATAACAGACATACAGTCAGGGCCGTATTTTACACTTTTTGCGCCTGGGGTTAACAATATTTGTACGCCCCCTCCCCACCAAAAAAAAAAAAAATAATTAAGCCGTTTTTGATTGTTTAGTTGTAGTTTTTTATTTATGAAAATGTTGTTAAAAACAGATCAGGATGATACATTATTTTAATTATTGTCAAAATGTATAACAACATACAATTGAAATCTATATAAAAAAAGTAAAAAAATTAATAGTTTGGTTTTGACTTTTGACCTTTGATCCTGGCATTCCCGGAAACCACCCCGACCAAGGTAGTCGTAATACAATAATCGGTTATAAAACGACTTCCCTGGTCGGATCATAAAGGCAGAATTAAAATCCAAAATAATGAACTGCAGGAGATGGGTACTATCGCACTAGGCGAAGAGAACCATGAAATGAATGTGTTCGGAATGACGTCTGAAGTGTCGGTGACGTCGGGCAAAGATTCAAGCTCTTTGTTTTAGGCTAGGTGTTGCTTGTATATACCACGAACACGGACAGTTTTACTAATTGGTATACCAGGAATGGTACGCTTAAAAGAACGTCCCGAAATGAGTCGCACGATTGAATGGCCACAGGCTGCGCTGCTAACGCAAAGGGTCCCTACTTTGACCCGCGTAATATTATAGGAATTATTCGTGTTTTTTTGCGTCTTTTTGGAAAATATATTATTATATGCGTTATATTGAATCAAATTCATTTTTAGATTTTATAGCTGTTGCAGTGCGATTATACGCATTTATAAAAAAATTGCATAATATTATGTGTATATTTCGTAAATATTATTCCGATTATTATTGTGTAAATAATTAAATTATAAAATCCTTTAACCCTACCTATATAATATTATCTAGTTATTTTATAGCCACATAAAAAAGCTTGCAAACATTATAATAACGTTATGTTTGACAAAAAACGGGTACAGTATTATATACTTTATTTCGTAGGTACAATTTTGTACACCTCAACTAACACGAGAAAATGAGATTTGTCCATGTCCGTGCTGGGGTAACGTTACTGCATCACGGACATGGGGAGATCGCGTTTTCTCGTGTTAGAGGAGGCGTACGAAATTGTACAAAATAAAGTACATAATACTGGATAATTTTGATATTCAGTTTCAAACTTGGCAGTGCTGGTGGGGTAACGGGCCAGACAAATCCCAGAGCTGAAAGCAGTGGCAGTATACAGTAGGTATGCACCGACGTTGGACCGGAGGTATAAAAAAACAATATTTGAAAAAAAAATCGGGTGGGTACGCTCTGCTGTACATATGAGTAGTCACTGTAATGGATCTATTATATTTTTAATTTATGATATAAAACCATTGTATACGAAAAAAACTATTCAGAACGTAGACGGTCTGTCAGCCAATATAATAGTATTAGGTACTAAGTATATTTGATGATGCGTTATTGTGATTAAAGTAATTTATTTTAATATTAGGAATTAGTGCCTACTACAGTAGGTTAAATTAATACAGCCGAAAAATTGGATTTAATAATGTCATTGGACATTAAGTGTATAAAAAATAATAATATACATTAACAATATTCAAGTAATTAAAAGTGCTTGAATACTTACTAATAATTTGATCAGGCTTTGAGGTCGATCAGCTTTCGTTTAATTTTTAAATTATTCTTATCGCATTGGAATAATTACCAGATTATAATGATATTTTTCTTCAAATATTATTATTTTCGAATACAATTCTGAATAATTTAAATTATTTCGAAAGAGGTACCTATAGACCATTATGATTCCTATTTAGTTATTATGAGAAAAATAATTGCGAATATAATTTTATTTTAAAATATATTATAGGAGTCCGATCGACCTTAGACGAGCCGCAACTTGGTTAACTATTATGTACCTACACTTTGTTTAAAATAACTAGTTTATATTTTATAATACAATATAAAATATATTAACTGTTATTTGCATATGTATTTTTTTGAGTTTTGGTTTTGGTTTTTATTGTATTTGATTAATAAAAATTGGGTTCTTTGTTATCTGATTTTAATGGTTTTATTCCTTAAATTCTTAGATATGGGACAAATGTTGGTACATATGAATACATATGTCATATACATTATGTAATTCAATTTTAAAAAAAGGTGGGAAAGTGGGCGTCACTCTGCTGTACAGTAGGTTACAAGTGGGTCACTGTATAATAGATGGTATTACATTTAAATTAAATTATATTATATCATTGTATAAGAAAAACGATTCTGAGCGGAGGCGGTAGGTCCTTCTAGGTATAAGACATATAATATACTTATCAATGGTATTAAAAAAAAATTACCCATAATGAATTCAAAATTAATCATATCACAATATCCATTAGGTACTTATAACGTGTTATAAATCAACAAAAAAACGTGATACTATCATAGATATATAATAATACACTTTAGAAGTTTCAAGTACCCACGAATAATATTATTCAATCACAACAAAAAAACTAAAATAGTTATTCTAGGTTTTTTAATATGTAATTTCGTCCAAATTTGAATTTAAAATGTCTGTAAAAAATAACTGTGTTAATATATTTTTTGGATTTTTTGGTTACAGTATGAACTATTTATGAGAAACTTTATTTTAAATTTTCAATCCTTAGCTATAAAAACTGAACATTTCATAATTTATTAATTACAATGATTGATAATTTTCGAGATTTTGATAAATTTTGTCAAAATTCGATCTTTCAATAGTTATAAAAAAAATTGTGCCTTTGTATTTTTTATATTTTTCAATTGCTATTCTAACAATATATCAGGATCCTTGTATTAAATTTTTACACTTTTTGGCCCAACAGATAAAACTTTATTGATATTCATAGAAAAAAAAACTAAAAAAATTGAAAACTGAAAATGCCCTTAAACAGCTCAAAAAGAGTCAAAATATTTTCAAAATTGTACAGTGTGTAGGAAATTATAATATAAACATTCAGTGAAATTTTCGTGTATCTACAGTTATTCGTTTTTTAATTACAACAAAATAAGGAAATCTCTACATGAGAAATCGAGTGAATATCCAATGTTGTAAAAATTTGAACTTCAAACGCTCATAATAATTTAATTTGACTTTCCGGTAGAGATTTTTTTATTGATACAGGTAGATAAACTTATGAGTAATCTTGTATTACATTTTCGAATTTTAGATTTAAAAAGAAAGATTTTTACGAGTTCTTAACTCTAAATAATTTGCTAATTTTCATGACTTTTCCATATTTTATCAATTTTTGAACTTTAAATGCTTATAAAAAAAAATTGTGACTAAGGATTTTTAATATTTTTCATCTGCCTCTGAAACAATATACTAGGAGCCTTTTATTTCATTTTCAAGCTTTGGAAACTAACAAATAAAATTGTATTGATAATTTTAGAATAAAAACTAAAAAAAAAATGGTAAATGAAAATGTCCCTAAACAGTTCATAGCAAATCATAATATTTAAAAATTTTATTGTCTATATAAAATGCAAATATAAGTGAAAATTTCATGTATATACGTTAATTTGTTTTAGAGTTACATCAAACACCAAAATAGATTTTTTGGAAAACAGATTTTGCTTAAAAATTCCCTTTATTTCTTAATTTTTATGTGTTTAATCCCGGCGCTTGTGAAAACCATTGGGAATTTTAAAATTTAACCTTCTGAATGCACCAACTAGATTCACGTTCCAATCGAACAAGATACTGAAGTTTAAAATCGAAGCATTATTTCGACTACTTATCGTATACACACTACAAAGACACAAAAATAAATAAAAAAATTTAAAAAAAACACACAACATTGTAAAATCAATACATTCATCGTTCCACTCAGAATCTAATACGTACCTACCTAATATTTATAAGTAACTAGCTGATCCTGTGCACTTCGTTGCCCGTTAAATGTACCAACTTTATATGACTCAAACTTTGTTCAATTCGTTATTTAAAATTCAGTGTATGGTGTTCAAAATTTATCTTACCTATTCTGTTGCCTGGAATAAAAATTCTGATTCGCAGCAGTATATATCAGGTAGGCAATCTACCTGCGGTAGATCGCAGACCCAGTTGTGTTTGTACGTATAAGTGTATGATTTAACTCTAAAGTATCAAAGTTATACAAAGTTAATTTTGATATAATACGGTGGATTAATATAACAAATTTGGTTGCCCGTAAAAAATCGCAACTGTTAAAAAAAATATGATTGTTCAAATCCTTTTGGGTGTAACTTGCTGCGGTCAGTGCAACTTGGCCACCCTGGTATTCAATGTTCAATAATTCGATTTGATGCAATATTGTACCAGATCTGCCCGGTAGATCTACCCGAAAAACCAATGGCAACCAATAATAAATAAATGCTAATTTCTACTGTAGACTGTAACCAATGGCCACTATTAATAAATAAAAATAAAATTTCCAATTTCCATCGTATATCTCAATGTCCCTGTTTGAGCACCTATTTAAAATGCGAATTTCGGCAAATCCTTTCTTATTGCATGGCGTATAAATATGGAAAGAACCTCTATTCCAAATTTCAAGTCATGCATAGTCATGCATAGTTACTCGAGCATGTTATAAGAAATGCAGGTTTTAAATAAGTGATTGCTAATTAGTAAAATTAAATTAAATTAAATTAAATTTTACTCGCGCAGTTTTTCTGGAAAATGGAAAATTAAGTCGTAATAATAAATTAATAATAATAACAAAATAATGAACACAAAACAATAAAATAACTATAGAAACCAAGGTAGATTGAATCAATCAATCAATCAATCAATCAATCCACCTTGATAGAAACCATAAATTATACTGATTATACATCGAGCTGATAAATAATATTAAATATGATGTATTAATTGCCATAGAGATGTCTACGTCTACCATAGAGTAAATAAAGACAACGGTATCGAGTTCAAATCCCAGACATCAATAAATAGTTTTTGCAGTTTTTCTAATTATTCGGTTGACTTTTAAAAAATTTTCTTTCGTAAAAACCTTCTCCTGTCAATTACGAACATCTTAAAAAAAATTTGAGACAAATCGGAAAAGCCGTTCTCAATTGATGAATTGTTATACATTTTTGGCTCCATTTTTATATATATAGATATGAATAATATGACGTTTAAATTGTTACGATACATGGAAAATGTTAATATAAATATTTGGTGATAAAGTTAGGTGTTAAAGGCTATCATTTTTGAATTACACCAAAAAAATAAAATACATTTTTTTGAAGTTCGGATTATAATGTTGCTTACAGACAAAACACCCATCATTGCAAAATCAATACATTTTTTTTCTGCTCTCAGAATCAAAAATGAAGCTGTAATTTTTAATTAACAAGACAAACAAACATAAAATGTAGACACATTTCATGGAATACAATTTATTTTCAATTTTGTTTATTCACGGCCACAGGAACGAACGTTTTGTGGTTAACGTTTCACTTTCGGCCGTATTTCTTTTCGGCGGTTTATTTTGCACAAGTGGACGGAAAATACTCAATTTTCAGAAAACAGACGACCCATGCATATTGAGCTTCAACAATGAGAATCATCGAGGTAAGTAACTTTGATAGTGAAATGTACTAGGTACCTACCGAGGAACCAATTTACTTTAGTTACCAGGTTTTTTTTTTTTATTTATTATTTTTTTTTAGACGTACTTCAAAGAATTCGGATTTTTTTTTTTAGAACTTATGTATTTTAATTTTTTAAGAACTAGATCTCACGTAATAATATTATATAATATACTAATAAACTACGACAGTAGTCGTCACGGTCCTCTCGTAACATTCCCAGTTAAAGGGGTGCTATAAATATTGTGCCCGGGGGCGAAAAATCCCTAAATACGGCCCTGAACACAAGTAGTGGCTCCGGTTTTTCTTGGCCACCTATAACCACCAAATAGTATACCTATAATTGTAGGATGATTGGAAGAGGCAACTCTTTGGGGGTCTTAGAAGAGGAGGAGTGAATACCTACTCTTTGGGTAGACGGGTAAAATAACAAGTGCATAAATACCTATCGACCTTCCATATAGGGTGCAAGTTCTAAAACAAAAATCGTTATTGGCACGGCGGTACACTGCAGCGTTGAGCACAACTTTCAAAATAATGATGATGAAAATTTTTTTTTCTACACCACGTCACCACCGTTCTTTATATCTGTTGAAATACATGTTCGTAAATAAAAACCACGTCATACGTAGGTAACTAAAGTGAATTTATCCCTCTTCTAATTATAATTAGTAAATATTCACAATAAATATATAATCATCAAACATAACACTCAGTTTTGTATTGAAAAAAATTATGTTTATCTACCATAGGTTTTTATGTCATTTAATTTATACTAAATATTTACTTTTGACAATATATTGAATTTAATTTAAAACTATGAGTAAAAATTGTACCTATTTCTAGTGATGGTTAATATGTAGGTATAGGCCTTGTAAGGAGGTTGGTGTGAGCTGTAGATTTGTACCTATATTGGCAATAAATATGTTTGGTAAAATCTTTTAATTGTTAAAAATTGACTTTTTTTATATGTTTGTTGATGGATCATTTTTAGTTATCAGTTATTTAACTCATAATTTTATTTAAAATTTAAATATTTAAGTATAAACAACTAACATACCAAAAATGTTAATTTATAAAAAAATACACTTAACATGTAATATATTTGTTTCAGTAAGATATGTTAAATATGTAATACTTTTTGTCTATCATTTTATTTTTAACTTATACCAAGAGTAATATATTTAAAAGGTGTGTTAACTAAATACAACATCTGACTATCTGAATACCTACCAATATATACTCATAGACCAGCTCCCTCCTTATGTTATTAAAATTATGTGTTGTGTTTTGTAGAGCGCGATAGAGTGCGATTAAGTAACTGAGTGACCAATATACACACATAGTTATATAGGTATACATTTTATAATTTATACCACCAGCAGCTTCCTCTTATCACAGATCTATTTTATATTTACAGGGCTAGACTGTGACTAATACACAACTAATTACATACACAATTTTAAAATTTAAGTATACATGAATGTAATAAAAAATTATTTGTTTTTAGCTACCAAAGAAAACGCAATTCACCTACAAACAAAATAAAGTCACGTAAAGACAGGTCACATTCACGTTCTTGGCCTCTACATTGGTAAGTCGTCAGGAATTTTTTATCAAAACATTTAAGTGTAGTACTTACCCTAATGACAAACCAATGATTTTGAAGCTTATTATTATTATTATTATTATTATAAGGATTCTTTAACAGTTTAACGTACTCGCCTTAAATGCAGTAGCGGATCTGAAGCTTGTTTAAGGAGGGGGCGAATTTGTATCATAAATTGATAGATGCTATACTCAGTTCAGCGAAAGAGAACGCCACGGCCCGACGAAAATCGGTTAGCTCCTCACGTACCCAGCCTTTCCAAGCCATACGTGGACCGCCCAATATGCATGCTCTCTCGCCAGAGTATAACAAGGATGTAACTGAAAACACATTTCCGGGGGTAGGGACTAGGGAGCTCCAAATTTGTTATAATATACTTCACATTGACATTTTGGGATAAAAGTTTTCAAAATTTAGTTTCTAAGTTCTAACAACCCCATTCTCAACAGTTTGCTGTATACATCTTTAAATTATTTGACAAAATAATTTTTAAATTATCTAAAAATAGAAAAAGCCTAAAAATAAATATTTCATAAATATTTCAACATCTGATAAAAAAAAAAGAATAGAATAAACAGTTATAAAAATTCAACAGTCTTTTAATCAATATTATAAACAAATGTATTAATCATATTATAATAGTATACTTAGGGCTGTTCTTACAATGTCCGGTTAAAGTTAACCGACACTTAACCGGTGGAATTCTGCCGGTAATAAAATCTGTTATCAGTCGGTTAGCGTTAACCGACACTTTACCGGACATTGTAAGAACGGCCCTTAGTATTATAATTTATAATAGAGGAATAAAAATTGTTATTTTATAATAATCTTCACAGTTATTGATGTTACTTGGATTTGGTCTATTTTTTTGATTAACGTTCAGTCTAGGTAATTTTATTTCTACATCTAATTGGTGCATTATAGATTTGCATTCACTATAAATATTTTTAAACCCAATATCACAATCAAAACGTTTTTTTTCCAATATTTTCACTATATCTTCCACTACATTACTTGCCGATAATATATCCTGATTCTTCCCTTGTAATGTTTTACTTGCGTGATAAGTTACAGAGAGAACTGATGATAAAGAAAATATTGATATTATAAATTCACAATTCTATGATTAATGAATATAATATATAATTCAAGTAAAAAAAAAAAGCCCAAGGGGGGGGGGGGGGGGTAATCGCCACGTCGCCCCCCTCAAATCCGCCACTGCTTAAATGTCCCCACATACTACAGTGGTGGCGGTGGTGTTAAATTCTATTGTGGTGTGAAATGTGTACTGCAGAAATTCACTGCCATTTGAAAAATAATAATTAAAAGAAGATTTATTTTAAATGATATATTAGAACACACGATCAACACATAATCACATGAACACATGATTTCAAAATTACCTAAGTCACTGGTGAAGATTTTGAAATTTGTATCATTTAATTACGCTGATATAAATTACTTAATTAGTAATTACTTTATGATTTGATATATTATACATGAAAAGTTGAAAAGTTCTCTCTTAGTAATTTTTTTCTACACAAATCAGTTTCTATAATAGGTCTCATTATGTTTGCTAAAGTCCCAAATGTTGATGTAGTTTTAATTTTTCTCATTGATAGATTTTTAGATTATAAGAGAAATATCATATACCTATTTTATATTATTTTTATTAAAAAATTAAACACTTAATAATATTAGTTTATTATTTTCATGTTCTTACAATATTAATTACTATAAAAATGACAATGAATACCTTTTTTTGTAGTCATGCACTCATGCCATTGAGGCTTTTTGCATGCTTATACCATGCTTCTCCGTCCACCTCGATCTGTTGCATTTTCCATTTTTATTGAGTCATCAACATCTGACTATCTGAGATACCTGCCCTAACCACGGTTAGTGAGGTCTTTCTGTTGACTATTTTTTGTTGGGTTTATAATAACTATGACATTTTGTGTAAGACTTTTATCAGCCTAATAGACGTTGCGTTAAGTATTTGTGGAAGCAATAAACATAAATATCTACTAAGAAAATATTAACGGGTTGGAGGGTTTAATTCACAGTAAAGACCAAATTAATAATTATAAATGTATTGAGTACCTACCTATAATTTTACCATATGTAAAATGTGCCTAGAGGGAAGCCGCCATATGCATTCTAATTTTATTTTTAACATTATTATGATGATAAAAATGTTCATGCATAACAACATTTTATCATGTTTGCCATGGCTATGAATGCATATTCTAGTGACTTCCTAGTTCCTATCAGGTATAATTATATACCTGATAGAAACTATATATTATACCTCATGTTATACATATTTTTGATTGTGTTTGTATATCAAGTAAAACATAAAAAAAATTGAATGTGAAAAAATGCATTAATATTTGACATTTATTATAATATAAAATGAACTGATTTTTATTTTATTCTTGAATAAAGGGCGTAAAATGAACTGGAATGTCATCAACCCACCATCGCCATGAATATTTTGTGAAGACATTTGATATAATATATAGAACAGGTGTTTCATACTTACCAATAACCAGTATAAAAGTTTGTTGTTCAACAGATTGATAACATTGATTAAATGCAATTACGGTTAGGTACCTACGATACACTTTATTATATTACCTATATTATAATATCATTGCGCAGAATTTGTAAATCATCTTCGAAAAAAATTAGATAAGTTAAATTTTGGATTGTAGTCTGTTGACGACGAATGTTTAAGTATACTCTATATAGGTACACGTTTTTAATTATCCCCATAAATTTGAAAATATTGATCCGGATACACAGTGTATAGCCTCCAATGAATAACGCCATTACTGTTTGTAATACAAAATTAAGAAAATTATGAAAGTACAAACTACTTACTTATTTCTAACCTTATGATATCTCTCTTCATAACCTCTTCTCAAAGTTGGAGTAACATCATGTCTACTGCTTTTCGTGGCGCTATCCTGAGAGTGACTGCGATAACTGCGATGACGGTCACCCAAATACGAATTTGACCTCGAACGGCTCTTGCAGTATTTTCTTTTACTGCGGCTGGTATCTTTATGATATCTCTCTTCATAAACTCTTCTCTAAGTTGGAGTGATGTCTTTAAAATGTGAAAAATACACTTAATAAGAATGAATAGTCGATTAAATATGATTATAAATCGTCCATAGAAATGCTGGGTATAGGTGTTGGAGAACGTCGGGAAGTTGAAAACTCTACTAGAATTTTTTGACCATCAATTTCCAGGCCTGTCCATTTTTTTAAAGGTTCTTCTGAATCTTCGTACGATTTGAAATCAACAAAACCAAAACCTCGGGACTTTCCAGTCTGAAATAAATTATACAAACTATAATATAAAATAAACCGTATTTACCAATTTTAACTATGTTTAACTGCATACATCATTAACAACAAAATTGATTCTGTCGATGGCACCGTGTATTTTAAATATAATTTTTATTGCTCAATTTGTACTTGACTCACAAAATTAATTTTATAGGTACTTAAAAAATATATTTACCACTCCATAACGAGATTATAAATTACTACTATTAAGTTAAACAACTCCATTATTATTATTGTTCTTTCATAGTTTTATAATAAATTGTTATTTACTATGTAGGTATTTATTATGTATTTCATTTATTCTTCTAATTTGCAAAAATATTTTAAGACATTTTCTTTGAAGATTAAAAATAACATTGTGTTTGTATTGTTAAACATTTTTGAGTTTGTACTACATTATATTATTATATTCTTTGATTCATTTTGTAATAAGCAATTAATAGATTTAAAAACGCATATTAAAGTTTTAATATTATAAATATATTCGTAAATATATAATAAGTAGGTACTAGGTATTACTGTATTACTTATGATTTCATTTTATGTATCAAAATTGGTACATTCTTCTTCCTATGAATAAGTGTTTTTAGTACTTTTTAAACAATGTTTTAAAATTTAAGAAAATATTCATTCAATGGATATACAAATAAAATTACCTACTAATTATTAATAAATATATGTAAAAACCTATTTGTATTTTTTTTATTAATAAGTATTACAAACAATATATTGTGTAGTACATTAGTATATGAAATAGTATTAAAATAAATGTCGGTGGTGTACAATATTATAAGTAAAAGAGCTTGACGTATAATATAATATAAATTACAAGAGGTAATAATAATTTGTTCTTATTGAAGTAATATATCAAAATTAAATGAATAATTAATATATTATTTTTATTAGTAGGTACACGTTGATACAGTATTTATAACATCTGATTTAATATGTTCTATCCATTACACTTCCAATAATAATTTTAACTTGCAGATGAAATGGTAGATAAAATTATGGTTTATAATGTCATCATTATTTGAGTACAACCAATATATTCATTTTTAAATATGTTTTTTTTAATGAATACCAAGATCAGTTTTTAATTATTTATTTTTTTTATTTAAAATAATCATTTATTACAATTTATAATCAAACATCATACAATTACTATGGTTTATCTACCTCCTATAAGCAAAGCTTGTGTTGGAGGTAGAGAGTTATTTTGGTGAATTTTAATATTTTACTGATAGGTAATATTATTTATCTAAATATATACTAAGAAAAAACAGAGAAAAAAAGAAAAATATAAGAGCAGCCTTTTAGAAATTTGAATACATAGAACATATTATATACTATACATAAAGTAATATATTATATAAAGTTTACAAGTATTTTAAAGCTCACATAACAATGGTCAATGATTGACTTATATATCTATTTACATTAATTTTAGTATATGTTCTTAAGTATTTTAGATTCTGAATGAAAAGATGAATGTATTGATTTTACAATGATGTGTGTTTTTATTTTATTTTTTTATTGTGTCTGTGTACACGATTAGTAGTCGAAATAATGTTTCGATTTTCAACTTCAGTAACTTGTTTGATGGGAAAGTGAATCTAATTGTTACTTTTGGGAGGTCAACATTAAATTTCCCAATAGTTTTCACAAGCGACAAGATTAACAAAAGAAAAATTAAGGAAAAACGGGAATTTTTACGCAAAATCGATTTTTCACAAACTTGAATTTGGTTTTTGGTGTAACTTTAAAACAGATGAAAGTAGACACTTGAAATTTTCACTGGTTGTTTATATTTGAATTTTCTATACACCATAACATTTTCAAAATATTTTGATTTATTTTGAACTGTTTAGGGACATTTTCATTTTCCATTTTTTTTTTTATAAAGATATCATTAAAATTTTATTTGTTGGCTGAAAAAGCTTGAAAATTTTATAGAAGGCTCCTAGTATACTGTTCCAAAGGCAGATGAAAAATATTAAAAATCCTTAGTCACAGTTTTTTTTTCTAAGTTCACAAATTGACAAAATATGGAAAAATCACGAAAATTAGCAAATTATTTTGAGTTAAAAATTCGTAAAAATTTTAATTTTTAAATCTAAGGTTTTAAAATGTAATACAAGATTCCTCATAAGTTTGCCTACCTTTATAAAAAAAAAAATCTCTACCGGAAAGTCAAATTAAATTTTTATGAGCGTTTTAAAATCAAATTTTTACAACATTGGATATTCACTCGATTTCTCATGTAGCGATTTCCTTATTTTGTTGTAATTAAAAAACGAATGACTGTAGATACATGAAAATTTCACTGCATGTTTAAATTAGCATTTTCTATACACCATACAATTTTTGAAATATTTTGATTTTTGACTCTTTTGAGCTGTTTACTGACATTTTCAGTTTTCAATTTTTTTAGTTTGTTTTTCTATAAATATTAATTAAGTTTTATCTGTTTTGCCAAAAAGTGTAAAAATGTAATACAATTACATTAGGCTCCTGATATATTGTTACAATATCAGTTGAAAAATATTAAAAATACATAGGCACAGTTTTTTTTTATAAAAATTTAAAGATCGAATTTTGACAAAATTTATCAAAATCTCGAAAATTATCAATTATTATAATTAATAAATTATAAAATGTTCAGTTTTTATAGCTAAGGATTGCAATTTTAAAATAAAGGTTCTCATAATTAGTTCATACTGTAACCAAAAAATCTAAAAAATATATGAACACAGTTATTTTTTACAGACATTTTAAATTCAAATGTGGACGAAATTACATATTAAAAAACCTAGAATAACTATTTTAGTTATTTTGTTGTGATTGGATAATATTATTCGTGGGTACTTGAAACTTCTAAAGTGTATTATTATATATCCATGATAGTATCACGGTTTTTGTTGATGTATAACGCGTTACCAGTACCTAATGGATATTGTGATATGATTAATTTGGAATTTATTATAGGTCAATTTTTTGTTTAATACCATAGATATGTATATAATATGTCTTCTACATAGACTGACATACCGTCTCCGTTCAGAATCGTTTTTCTTATACAATGATATTATATCGTTGAATTCAAATTTAATATCATCCATTATACAGTGACCCACTTGTAACTTACTGTACAGCAGAGCGACACCCACGTGCCCACCTTTTTTACATTTAAGTTTAAAAAGTTGAATATTTTTGGTCCTAGATAGTCAATGAATTTTGGCATATATTTTTTTTGCATAGTTGATTTTTATGTCATAAGCTATGATTTCACGCGTGCCACGTATATCATCCAGTGGGGAACATTTTTTTAATGTATTACATGTAACACATTTTTTGTATAAAAGACTTATCTGTAAAACATTAATGAATTAATTAATTTGATACCATTTACAGAATAAACAAATTTTTATCTTCGATTCACAATCTTAATGAAGAATAAGAATAATCTTCTGTATCAAAATCCAGCCATTTATATGGTAGCTTACAATATTAATTTAACTTTTAAATAGGTACATATTATATTTATAATAAATATGTACTTTCAGTGTCCAATTAACACTTTGAGTGCCAGGTCAAAAATGACAAAACTGACCATTCTGACCGGGACATTTTTTTTATAACGTGTGTACCATAATATAACTGCGTATTATAATCAATACACACGGCACAAATCAACATATTAGTTGTGTATTGAAATTGATACACATGGCACTCAAAGTGTTTTAATCATAATCTTTGACGTCCGATCTTTTTTTCTTTAGAATAATTAGAATATGACCTATACCTAAATCTATTTATTTAATTACTAATTTATACATGAGATCATAACAATTTGGCATCACAATTTTGAGTAAATATAATTGGTTTCCTTAAAATGTAAATGTGATCATCAAATCAGTAAAAAATGTAATAATTATAATATATGTAAAAAAATTATTTATTGATTGGTAAATCATGTTAAAATAAATGCTTTACAATATTTTTTAATCAAATATTATTTTAGGCAGGGCTTAAATCAAAAATAATAATACCGTTTACCATTATATGGATATTAAACGTTATGATCGAATGAATGTTTAACGTTATAAAGAATTTAATTTTATCTTTATCGTTTATCGTTAACCGATATGTTATCCGTTATCGATTTCAATCGTTTTTTAAATTGTTTAACGTTATACCTACTACTCATAACGTTTTAAAAAAGTTTTGAAGCCCTGATTATAGGTATTTATTTACTGTTTTAACACCAATAAGGGGTAAATAGTACAATAACAAAGACAAAAAGAAATATATTCATTATAAAATAGTTAAAAGATTTTCAAAACAAACTTACATACAATTGATCATTATACATAATAAATAGGTACATAACTAGTTTAAGTGATTAAGAAAGTTGTGCCTACACAAAAAGGATAAAGTCTTACTTACTGATTTTAAGTTAATACTTATTAACAGATGAATTCTGTTAAAAGAACTTGTTCTATTAGTTAAATACCAAAGTAATGGAAGTTTTGTTATCAAAAACCATTGGATTTTTAATATTTTTACTATTAATCGATCATGAAACATGTTACAAAACAGTAAAGCTGATATTTTAAGTGTTTTGTTTTATATATTTGTTTATACCCATGTTGCTTTATTTTGTAAATTAAAAAAATATACCTATTTTTGTTATATAATTGTATTATTAATCATAAATATTGTTAAAAATTTGAACCAATAGGTACAATCTATTTTATTTATGTGTGAACTCAGTGAAAATAAATTATGGACAAAGTCAAATACCAAAGAAATGGTTGTGTTTTATTATCAAATACCTTTAATTTTTAATATTTTTACTTATAGTTAATCATAAGACATGTGACAAAACAGTAAGGCTGATATATTTTAAATGTTTTTTTTATATTTTTTTTATACTTACTTATATTATTAGTCATAAATATTATTAAAAATTTGCAATTTTAATATTATTAAAAATATTTAAGCCCAGATGTATAAGAATACTTATTTTAGTTTAAGATTAGATACTACATTTATTAAGATTAACATTTTAATATTACGATGGTACCAATAACTTTCGGCTAATAATTAAGTTTCAATAAACTGTTGTTTAAACTGCTGATATTAGAATATAAAGGTGCCAATAACTTTAATGTTTACCTTTTTTATAGACGAACTAAAATTATTATTTTTTGATAAAAGATAGAATTAACATTATGAATAGTTTCATACATGGACCTATAAACTAAATTAAGTAGTAATTAACTTAGTTTATAGGTCTGAGGTTACATATACAAGGTACAATACTACTAATAATTGTTATCAATATAATTTGTGATACCTAACAATATTATACCAAATATTTGTTCATTTATTAAGTATAAAAATGTCGTAAAGTGTTAATAACTAGGTATACACTTTACCCTACAATATGTTTTCTCCTTAAGTATGTGATACTTAGGTTAAATGGATATTAGATAAAAGTTTAGTAGCCTTATCCCACTCACAGTTGATATCATATTATTATTAAGAAATAACAATATACCTATGTAATATGTATTAAAATATGTGGTCTGAAACACACGTTTGTTATTCTAGTCACAGGCGTGTTTACGGGAGCGGCCGGGTGGGCACTGACCATGTGGGCATGCAGACTGTGCCTCCAACAAAATCATGCCAGGATAAAAAAAAAAAGTTGTGCTGTGTGTACCCTGCAGTACCTATAGATTATGATTAATTGTATTTTTTTAGTTACGCATTTATTAATTAGTGATTATATTATCATATAATATTATGTTCATCAATTCTTTATAACTACGTAACATGGTACAACTGTTGTAATTACCGATTATCATTTCAAAAATGTGTTTAGATATTTTATAACTTGTTAAAATAATTTAAATTTTGTCAGAAACTCAAAATATTTATTACTGATTAGTTAATAGTTTTACAATTTGTATGTTGTTTACTTTGTATAATAGTCAATGGATGGGAAAAAAGTATTTTTATTGTTTTGACAATGGCTATACTTTTTGTTCATAATTAAAAATTATTCCTACCATTGTGAATTTTGTAACATAAAAAATGAATGTTTCTTCATGTCTAAAAAAAAAATAGGTCTCACAATTAAAAAAATTGTCGTGCCCCCCTCGGCCACCAAAATCTGAACACGCCTATGATTCTAGTATTCTGTACGTATATTAATATATTATTATGAATTAAAAACTATGTATGTAGGATTTAAGTATACCTATGTACCTATATGCCTACAAGTAACTTGTGATTGACAGTAAAAAATATTTGTATATATCATATAGCCACGAAAGAAGAGCCAGAACATTTTTTTTTATTTTGGCTGATATGCACTTAATTTTTTTCTCTAGTTGTCGCAATGCTAGAATAACTAATTATGACCCTTTTGTCCATAAAATGTATCTACTTTATTTATGTTAACTACTATGGTACCTACATTCAATATAAAAATCTGTAAGCAGTATATCAGTATATTATATTATATAAACTACATAATAATATAATGGGTATAGCTAAAAATAACAAGCAATATGTATTTAATGAGTAATGACCTATTGGTACATGAGCATAGTCGCAACTAGGGTTAAAATTCTGGGGGGCTACAGCCCACCTAACAAACTATTAATTTAAAATAACCTATAAGCGCCTTACATCCAAATAAATAAGGAATACTTTTTGGAGGGGCAATAGCCCCCCTCCTCCTCCCCCATAGTTGCACCACTGTACATGGGCCCTATATTTGGTCGCACACCCACCAATATGTACCAAGTTGCGGCACTGTCTGTTTTCATGTAGGCAGGGTTGGGCAAGTTACTTAACTTATTGTAACTGGTTACAAGTTACAAGTTACTCTAAAACTGTGTAACTAGTTACAAGATACTATATACTATATACTGAATACAAGTTACATTTAAAGTTAAAAGTTACATTGATAAATAAAATATGTTTGTATTTGTTTGGTCTTGAGATGAAAATACAAAAAAATCATCTTCATCTGCTTCAGCTGAAGTATCTATAACACTGGTTTCCATAACAAACTTTTCAACAGTATTGATACACAAATTTTGAATCCTTTTCTTATCTACATCATTATTCTCGGGTATCAATCGAAGTTTAAATGTTGGATGAAAACATGACGCCAAAATAGCTTCATTTACTTCAGGTGATAAGTCATAAAACAATTTAAAACGTTTTTCGAGTGATTTCAGTAAAGGATCAATAAGATTTGCTGCATAACGAAAATTATGTTCCTTAAGTAATTGTATTCGGATCCTCAATGAAAATAAAAGGGGTATTAAATTGCCATAATAAACATTTGTTTCTCCTTGTAAATGGTATAATGCAATATCAATAGGCTTCATTAATTGAACATACTCTAACAAATAATCAATATCTACTTCTATAAATTGAAACTTCAAATCTAATTCTTTGATTAATGTATTTAATTTGTCTCTATATTTTAATAACTGAGATACTGAATCAAATAAAGAATTCCATCTAGTTATAATAGGGAATAATAATGAACAATTTAAAATATTACTGATTACCTATTTCTGATGACTTAAGTTTTCTAGACATATTCCATAAAGATGAACATTTGGCAATCGCTGGGTGGTGATATCTATTGGCAGTTGAGGTTTTTAGAATATTATTAAAATCGGTTGTTGCAAGCAAACTTTATGTATGAGAGGCACAACGTAAGTGATAAGGGAGTAAAAAAGTATTTGAATCATGTCCAATATGAACAAACGTCAACTGTTGATTATCATCTTCTTCTTAGGTCTAATTTGAAAAAAAATATATTATAAATAAATAACATATAAATTATTTACATTATAAAATCATGCTTACCTTCTTCATCTGATTCTTCAGAAACATTTTTTAATTTCAAGCCAAATTCCTTAAAGGCTTTAACAAAGTTTGACTGTTTGTATTAAATTTAAAATTCTTAAATATAATAGAAACTAAAAAAAAAGGTGTAGCTTGTAACTTTCATATAAAGTTACAGGAAAGTGTGTAACTAGTTACAAGTTACAAGTTAAATTAAAAATGTGTAACTTGTTACAAGTTACGAGTTACAAAAGTAACCGAGTTACATAACTTAGTTACATGTAACTATGATATGCCCAACCCTGCATGTAGGTATCTAATTTGTTCTATACCTACTAGCGTCTATGATGTAAGTTTATGACGAGGGCAGACGTATTTACATGCATATATCAAGCAATCTAAGTTCCCCAGCGTTAGCACGCAAACTTTTATCCCATAGCATTAGTTTAACCATCCGATGAAAACAAATGTGTCAACGCTGCCTGTGGCCAATTGACACTTAGACTGTCTGGTATATGCACATAAAAACGGTTGTCCTTGGAGTAGAATTGATATAGGAACAATATAATCACATTTTCTGCAATATGCACGCATGAAAATAGATGTGTAGAGGATTAAATTACCGTAACCATAGTCGGAAGCAGGTTGTAGATTCTAAAGATTTTGAGAGTAAGTGCATTACAGCCTGCAGTTTGGCGACATTTTTTTAAATTCTATTCAGCCCATATTTATTGACGGATGTGAACACTACAGTTATTTTTTACAGACATTTTAAATTCAAATTGGATAAAGAAGTATCAAATTTGAAGATGAAACATTCAATGATCAAGACTTATCCATTATAATTCGTTCTAATAAAACAACACAGAGGATGTCCTACTCGGGCTACATTCTACTGTATAGGTACGAATTTGCAATTTTAATGATATTACAAGAACATGTGGAACGTGACACTATTCTACTCATGAAAGAAACAATTCATAGATTATCTGAAAAAAAACTAAGATGCATTTTATTATATTATTTAATTTTTTTATTATAAAACGCATTACAGACGTTTTATGGTCTTATACTACGATTGACTACCTAAATATTTTATATTTGAGACTATTGTTTTAAAACGTTTAAAACAGCTAATCCGTGGTTATTGTAGCTGTTATTTCGAAAAGGAAATTCATAGACTTGCAATACAGTTACATTACATTTACTTGCTTTAATTTAAAATATCATAAAAAGTTTACTCAGGGCTTTGGATAATAATCCTATCTTTAAATTTTATAATATTGAAGATCATTAATTACCCTAATATTAAAAACAGAGTAAAATGGATTCTTCCGAACGTACATTTTCTATAGCATGCGTTATAGGTAGTTATACTTAATTATAATTATTACTATAGGTACTTATTTTCCTTTTAGATTTTTAAAGCATTAATTGAATTTATACAAGTTATTTCATATTGATTATTTAAACATCTAAGCATTCAACCTAACTGAAATATTTTTTTTAAAACAGACTGGTGTACCGTTTACCAAGTTTTATTTTTAAAATTGATTTGTCCGTATTTCCTATTGTTTGGTGTATCCTATAATAAATTAAGATTGTTCAGATTGTATATCATTTCATTTTTTCAGTGTAGGTACCTACCAAATGTTTTACACAAAAATCAATTTAAATTTAGGACATCTGAACAAGGCAATTATCAAATTTCTTTAGTAATTTCTCCGGATGGAATGCAAGTTCGGATACAGACGACCCATAATGATATATTGAACATTTGTTATTATTTTTTTATCTTTCTAATGTCAATAATAATCACGGATTAAAGCTTTCCAAACTAGCTAGCTCTGTTCTGAATTATAGTTTCTGGAACTCGGTGATTTGCATCATTGCTTTCAATTTCTTTTTGATAATAATAAATAATAGTTTATCACGAATGCACGATACTGTGGCGAGGTGAGGGAAGCAGGACCAGTGCCCAATACCCGTTCACTATATCCTGTCTGGCTTTAAAATTGTATATAATATACAATATACAGTTACGTATAACTAGGTACGTAACTATATCATAAACTATTTTACGAATGCAGGGAATGCACTATTCTGACCCACAGTACCCCATAAAATATGAAATTCAATTTAGAACAATGCGTATAATTGATCATTAAAATTTGTTGGGCGGCCGTTCTAATATTTTAATCATATCGGCAACATCCGATTCAAAGGTTTATTATTTTATTTCAAACTATATCGAAACAACGGAAATATCGAAATTCAATTACTCTTATTGCCTTCGGACAAATGACAACAAAACGGTCGTATTATAACTTTTTTTATAAAACCTTTGCAGACACAATCAAAGTTCAAACTACAAAGTTTGGTGTGTCTATATTCTGCGGTGTGTTGTGGATTATTTTCCTCGCAGTGTTACCAGCAAGAGTATATTGTAAACACACTAAGTCACTTTCGTACGAAACTGTGGATGTTCGTCAGTCATCGTTCATAATATTATTATTCCATTCCGACGTGGCAAAATATATTATATTTAAAGTGGATCATTACCATTAATCATAACTGATATAATTTAACGACAGTCTGATAATACGTTTTGTTTATTAAAATTGTTCAATAA
Source organism: Macrosiphum euphorbiae (assembly GCA_949089665.1). Lineage (NCBI taxonomy): Eukaryota > Metazoa > Arthropoda > Insecta > Hemiptera > Aphididae > Macrosiphum > Macrosiphum euphorbiae. Next base: position 107,547,833 of record CARXXK010000002.1, on the reverse strand, counting down.
TTTTTTTAGTTATCTTTCACTATTGTGCAGTTTATTTATATGTAGAACCGCCAGAACCCTTTTCAACATACACACTTTATCTCAATACATCTCAATTCTTAACCCACCACATATGTATAATTTTAATAATATTTTACGGGATATTTAGTTGTCAAAGTATTAAGTATTTCGTAGTTTAATATTCGATATAGGTCAATAAAAGCAGATTATTGCATTTTGGAAATCACCAATATAGTGACGCACAGACAGTCCAGCCTTCAGATATAATCTATAATCTTTAGTATTACTAATATCACAGAACTTTATAACAACGATATCAGTTAATAGTTAGTATTCAAGTTATTTTAAACAATTTTCATTCTTATTTTCTGTATTAATGGAAGTCTAAAGTTCATAAACTAGAAAAAAAAACTTTAATATAAAGCAATTAAACAAATAGGATACCTATATAGCATTGATAAATAACGAAATATATAAATAATATTGCATAATTCGACCTATTGGGTTGCTATTAGTGAATATACATCAGCTGTACTGTATACTCAGTTGATAAGTGTATCTATATAATATTGAAACATAAATTTGTGGTGTTAACATTTAAGCTCAGTACAAGATACATCATCCAATTCATCTCACACAGCCAAAATGATGAATGAACAATTAATCGGAGTGATTGAAGTCGAATCCGAGATAGTCAAATTCTCCATACTCAACCATAGTGGAAATATTGTGTTGGATTCATACTCGCATATCGAACTAATAAAACCATACCCTGGTTGGGTTGAAGTAGATGCTGAAAATATTTGGAATGCATTGTGTTCTACAATTAATGAGGTAATAATTAAATTAGAATTAAAAAATGTATCAAAAGATAACATAAAGATAATTGGGATTATAAATGAAAGAGATACTGTATTAGCATGGGACTTAGAATCAAGTAAACCACTCTGCAATGCGATTCATTACACTGATACTCGTACAGACACCATAATTCAAGACTGTATATCAAATTGTCCAAAAGAACTTGATGATATAGAAGACGCAACTGGTTCAAAAGTAACATCAATGTTTAGTGGAATTAAATTAAAATGGATAATTAATAATACACATATTATACAAGGACCTCATACTATGAAGAATATAAAATTTGGAACATTAGATACTTGGATAGTTTGGAAGCTTACTAAAGGTAATTTATACGTGACGGATATGACCAACGCTTCTCGGACATTATTAATGAATTTAAAAACTTTGGAGTGGTCTCCAGATGCCTGTCGATTTTTTAATGTTCCAATTGCTTTACTACCGACAATTAAGAGTTCTTCTGAACACTATGGAACCATAGAACAAACACCTTTAAAAGGTATATCAATTGGATCAATATTTGGTATTCATCAAGCTGCTTTGTATGGGTTACATTTCGATAAACCTGGTCAAATAATGAGTAATTACGGTGATAGTTGTACAGTGTCATGTATAATAGGAACAGAATTTAAAAGGTCTAATAATGGATTAACTACAACAGTAGCATACAAAATCGATAAAGAACCAGCAGTTTATGCTTTTGAAGGTTGGACATCAGTCGGCGGTAAAGTTATAGAATGGCTAAAGAAAAATATGAAAATTGTAAACAGTGACGCTGAAATAGAATCATTAAACATAGATGCAAGTGGTGTATATTTTGTACCGGCTTTTAATGGATTAGCAGCACCACATTGGAAACCAGATGCCAGAGGTATTATATGTGGTATCACTCATCGTACTAACAAAAAACATATAATTCGAGCTGCATTAGAAGCATTTTGCTTTCATACCAAAGATGTATGTGTTGCATTTAAAAAGGATACAAATATAGTTCCGTCACAGTTGTTTGTAAATGGTCTTTATTCTATTTACAATAATATATTAAGTTATGAAACGGTGCGTCCGGTTGGACGACCCGTGTCGTAAATAAAATAACAATTGTGTGCTCGATAATCAAGTTTTTCTATTGCTAGGTTAAATTATAATTTATATTTACAATATTGGGACAAGTAAAGCGTCGATTTGTGCCGACCGGACTTAAATAAGTGAGTCGGCACAATCGGAGGCGCTTGGGTATTGTGGTCGGACAATTGTCGGACCCTATCTTCACAAGTGTTTTTATAATGATTTATATAAGTTATACAATATGATCGGCTAGGAAGCCGGCCGTCGTCGGTGCAGACTTAAGTCAAGCGGCACCCCGACGACGAACCAGACTTGGGTCGGACAACTTAATTAAGTGCCGAGGTTAGGGTCGTGGTGGCCCTGAAAAGGGCCATTTAATGTTGTCACGCCGTGAGTGGTCGGCCTATCCGGTGCTCCCGTAGGCTTGGGAGGTTGAGTGGCGGTCGGGCGGCCTCGTCACGGCAAGAGTACACTGACACTGGTCTCTCCCCGTTGAGCGGCAGTCACGGGGTCGGTTGGTTCTGACGATGATGGCGTTGTTGATCGACCGATCTTTGCGCCCGTAGATAGGTGGTCGACGGGTCGTTATTGTTCGGCAGTTGAATGACGTTTACAGCCGTGGAGCGGCGTCGTTGTCGATATGCGTCGGTATGATGATATACGCAATCGGGAACGGCGGGAACGTCGGGGGTCTGCGGTCAAATGGCGCTGGTAGCCGTGGAGCGGCGTCGTTGTCGATGTGCGTCGGTATGATGATATACGCAATCGGGAACGGCGGTGGTCTGCGGTCGAATGGCGCTGGTAGCCGTGGAGCGGCGTTGTCGTCGGTCTTCGGCGGTCGATTTCTGGTCCTGGTCTTCTTGCTATCGGAACGTTTCTTGGAGATGTTGATAGTTTGAAGGATTGAAGTGGACTGACTAAGTTATCGAAATCGTCCGGTATATATACCCTTTTTGATAACTTAGTCAGTCGCTGATTGGCCCGCGCATTTGGTTATGACAGATGAACACCACACCATCGTATTGCCGTTTGCATTTACTTGGTGCGGTTTTCATCTGTCAAACCGTTCAGTTTTAACCTGTCATTTGAAAGAAAACCCTTTTGTATGGTTTGTTCCGTAACAGTTATCAAGCTGATATTTTGGGAGTAGACGTAATGAGCTCACAAATAACTAACAACATGGCTGTCTATGGTTCAGCTAAAGCAGCTGCAAGAGTTGTAAATTTTTCACTAGAAAGTCATCAGTCGTCACTTAACATATTAAAATCAACAACAACAGCAGAAGAACGAAAAAATCGGTATTCAAAATGGTTAAAAGCCATAAGGCGTACCTAGTATTGGCGTATCAACACCTTAACAACAGCAACATAAAAAAACAATTTTAAAAAATTTAAAAAAAATGTATTTTCCTATTACAATACTACAAACCTCTAAAATTATGATGGTGATCTGGTTTTTTATTTTATTCTTTGGTTCTTGCAGTCGGTTGTCCATGTTCCGACGACATTTGATCTTGCGTTTTGTTTTATTCACCGGATCTTTCAGTCGTTTCAACATGGTTTTACGACTGGTGATCTGGTTTTTTATTCACTTTCCCATCGAACAAGATACTGAAGTTGAAAATCGAAGCATTGTTTCGACTACTTATCTTGTACACAGACACAAAAATAAAAATAATAAAAAATATAAAAACTTAGGTACATCATTGTAAAAACAATACATTCATCGTTCCACTCAGAATCTAAAAAAAAATTAGGTAAAAAATAACATTTTTTATAGAAATTATTCTATAATACTGCATATTAAAAATATCAACTATCGATAATTACTTTTATATTAATTGATGATAAGTCTTTTTTTAGGAAAAATATGCAAACTCGCTGGAATAGCATTAGAGATAACTATATAAAATCTATTAAAAAAACAACAAGTTTAAAAGAATTAAAAAATACAAATATGATGATCATCTTCAGTTTTTAAAGCCTCATTTACAAGAGAGGGATACTTTATATAAATTTAAAAGATGTAAATAACGATAATTTAGATAATTCTAACAATGACAGTGATTACGATGTTGAAAATGTTAGCACAGCTCAAAATATTGAGATTAGTATTAGTGGCAATACAGATGTTGAAGATCAATTACCGAAAACTCCAGAATGCAACTAGTAAATTTATAAAAAAAACGTAAAACCAAAACTACGGAATTGGATTCAAGTACTTTAATGCAAAAAAGGGAAAATGATGTAGCTAATACTATACAAACCCATTCTGTTGATGATGCTTTTTTTAGCAGGCCTTTCACCCACATTCAAATCATTTACGATATACTATTTAAATATTATAGTGAAATCAAAAATTGTTTCCATAGTTCGTGAAAATGAAATGCAAATGACTGTAGATGAAGAAAAGAAAAAAACAACTTTTATGACACCATATCCCACACATTTTCTGCCACCAAAAAGTATCATGTTTTTTTATATTATATTTAATTTTACTTAATAATAAATTAAAACATTACTGTGACATTCGAAAGTATTCAAAAAATTTTGTTTCGTGATCTCCCAACTCACCACACAAAGTAGCAAATTCGCCTTCAATTTTTCTTTTTTTCTATGAATCATGAACCGAAATCCTTTTTTTGTTTGTTTTTCTTTTCCTCTTCTTCATCCAGCAGCAAGGCAAGTACTGATAGATCTTTTAGCTATTCGTCTACTAGCCCAGTCAAATTAGACTAAAAATCGAAAAAAATCGGAATTAATTCCACGAAAGCTGGATTTAAATTTTTTTTTAGTTTTTACCTCACTTATAAACATACTAAAAGTCCTGACAAATACCCCTTGTGCGTAGCCCTCCACCCCTCTTCAAAGGCTGGCGTGTTGTTTTTGCTTATAACTCATTAGCTTTTCAAGTTACAATAAAAATATTTATTACCAAAATTAAAGACGCTAAAATCATAGACTATGTTATATGCCCACCACTATAGAGACTATAGAGACGCTTGTTTTACAGAATATAATAACGCCTGTATGTAGGCGTCTTATCTTAGATATTTTACTTATCCGCGACCAGACTATAGTATCGGTCCTGTCGGCAATTCAGTCTTGAACTCGACTCATTCGAGCTAAGTAGTGAGCTTGTAGTATAAATCATATTTTTTAAAACTAATAAAGTATAATATTCTCATATAAATCTAAAACGTGTATTCTTTTAATTAATAAACTATTAAACAACATTTGATTATCACCCTCTACACAGAGAACAGTTTCAACAAATTGTCGTCTTCGGATACAACCAGAGACACAATATAAAATATAACAGAACATCACAGGCAAACGCAGGGGCATTCATAACATTGGTGGCAGAGGTAGCCGTTTTCATTTTCTTTTCTTTGAAAGAAATTCTGTCTAGAGAGTGATATATTCAAATAATTATTATAAATAAAAAAAAAAGTGAACACGAGTGAATATATTCATACAGAATCGCTTTTACCTAAATATTGGTGAGGAAACTATTCTATAGTCCCCGAAATTTACGTCACACGCATCTACAAATACACCGTAGGAGGTGCTACTTGTTTTATACCAACTACGTAAAAAACGGGATCACCATATTTTATCGGTAATTAGAAATACACAATCAACGCCTATTGTCAATACCAATACGAACATTTGTACGATAAGCTACACTATATCTAATCTACATCGATTAATTAGTAAACAGAAATTAATTAATCGTTCAAGTTAAACAAAACCCACCAGTGTGGTCTCCGCGCATACCGGTTTCGGAGCGTAGAACTTCAAACGAAATAACTTGAAGACTACGTGGGAACGACACCGAGAGACGTGGCGAGTTCAACAAGGGGTCCAGATAGTCTGTCAAAGAAGTCAATTATTATGCAGTTCGGAGTAATAACAAAGACCGTCATACTGTAAGTAAAAAAAAAAAATAAAAAATAAATATTTTTATAATATAATATATAAAAATAATATAATAATAATATATAATAACAAACTAACACTTTTAATGTATGTCTACTCAATCAAGTAATGGTAATAGTAGCAGTGATAGGAGCCCAGATACATCTACAGTAAATAAAGGTTATAATACTCCTATATCAAATAACTTTGAAGATAATTTAAAATATACTGGCCCAAATACTAGGTCACTAGCACACCAAAATAAAAGATACCATAGGAAATCTAGAAGTGTAGAATCATTATTCTCTGATACTAGGGGAAATATATCAACTTCAGTACCTTCGGATCAAATAGGTGAAGAAAACACACCAAAACAAATAAATAAAAATACCGAACTACTCGGTTTAAAATGCTTGGGGGTGGATAATACGTGTACTATTTCCAAAATGAACAATACAGTTCTTTCATTAGAAACAGCCATTAAATTGGTTAATTTTTTCAATGGTGAATATTCATCTGATATCTATCCTTATCTTAGCGCATGTGATTTCGTAATGTCTAATGTCGATAACAACATAAAGCCAGTTTTGTTACAAGCTATTCGTACAAAATTAAGTAAAAAATCTTTTGCGATAACTCAACATCGGGATGTAGAAGATTGGGCAGGACTTAAACATTTACTCGAATCAAAATTTTGTGCTAAACGTACACCAGGATATCTACAACTTGAACTTACATCAACAAGACAGTCTCAAGGAGAGTCAGTTCATGACTACTCTACAAAGGTTGAAAATCTACTCAATGAATTATGTAATGTGAGCACAAAGGGAAAATCAACCACAGATGCCACAGCAATACGTACATATATAAAATAAATTACTTTAACGACGTACGTAGAAGGATTATTACCTCATTTAAGAACAGTGATTAAATCAAGAAACTTTGAAACACTGGAAGATGCAATGAAGGCAAGTCTTGAAGAGCAGACAATTTATCAATCATCAAAAGAGACACAACTAATACTTAAAGGAGGAAACCAAGGTAGAAATAACAATCAAAAGTATTGCGAAATTTGCAATCGTAATAATCATTTTACAAATCAATGTAGATATGGAAATCGCGGTCAAGATACTGGCCAACAAAATGTTCAATCAAAAGTACATTCAAATCCAAATAATAAAGATGTGAAAAAGATAACATGTGCTTATTGTAATAAACCGGGACAATCCGAAGATGTATGTTACAAAAAGAAAAAAACAAATAAGTCCAATGGACAGTTTTCGGGAAACGGGCCAAGACCGAGTGGCTCGGGCAACCAATCGGTCAAAACATTAAAAACAATAGCCTTAAACCTGCAAGAACCTTGTCATTCAGAATCAAATTAATTGATAATCATGCTTTATATAAAATTCCACAATGTACAAAATATATCGTTAAGCTACTTGTAGACACAGGGGCTGATCTTAATTTAATAAAACTAGGTGCTCTTCACGATGATGTTCAAGTATCAGACACAAAAATATTCATGTTACAGGGGATAAATGATCAAACAGTTAAGATCATGGGATTTGTAATGTTGACAGTCATAAATGGAAATCAATCTTCCGAAAGTGAATTTCATGTAGTTCCGACAAATTTTCCAATTATGGGCGATGGTATTTTGGGAAAACCATTTTTAACGGAGAATCAAATTGTCATTGACGTAGGAAAAGGGGAAATTACTTCAAAATTAGATGACGTCACAACTGTTCCAGCTAGATGTGAAACAATTATTCCAGTAGATGTGTCAGATCTACAAATTCAAGAACATCAGAGCATACTAGTTTACGCTCAAAATATAAATAATGAAATAATATGTGGAAATATATTAAATCAAGTAAAAAATCATCAGATTCTCATAAGTATAATTAACCCAACAGAAACTCAGATTGTGGTACCTACACCAAAACTAACAGAGTTATCACACGAAATAATAAATGAAGAATCAATAAAACATTTTATACATACTAATAAGGTAACAAAAAATGAACAAAATCGGATTCAACTTCTAAAGAACTTTCTCAAAACAGATCATATGAATCTTAAAGAAAAAGTATCCATTGAAGAATTATGCAGTGAATTTTCTGATATATTTTTCCTCGAAAGAGATAAAAGTACATGTACAGACGCTGTATATCATGAAATAAGAACACCAGGAACAACACAACCCATCTATCAACGACCTTATAGACTTCCATATTCACAGAAAGAGGAAATAGATAACCAAATTGAAAAATTGGAGAAAGATGGAATAATTGGGCCCAGTGATAGCCCATGGAATGCTCCATTGCTAGTAGTGCCAAAGAAGATCGATGACTCAGGTGGACAAAAATACAGAGTTGTAGTTGATTTCCGTAAATTAAACAACCTTACTGTGGGAGATGCTTTCCCAATGCCAGATGTCAATACGATCTTGGATCAATTGGGAAATGCAAAATATTTCTCTTGCTTGGACATGGCGAGTGGTTACCATCAAATTCCAATGCGACCGGAAGACAGACAAAAAACCGGGTTTAGCACCGAAAAGGGCCATTTTGAGTTCAATAGGATGTGTTTTGGACTAAAAGGAGCTCCGGCAACTTTTCAAAGACTTATGAATCAGGTACTTATTGGTTTCAACGGTGTGAAATCTTTTGTTTACCTGGATGATGTAATCGTTATTGGAACATCTATTAAAGATCACGAAAATAACTTACGAGATGTATTTAAAAGATTTCGTAAATATCATTTGCAACTTCAACCACTGAAATGTCAATTCTTAAGTAAAGAAGTAAGTTATCTTGGTCACTTGATAACTGATGAAGGCATAAAACCAGATCCAAAAAAAATATCGTGTGTAGCTAATTATCACACTCCAACAAATGCTTAAGAGCTAAAATCATTTCTTGGATTAATAGGTTATTATCGAGCCCGCGCAGGCCCGCAACCGGGAGAACGATTGCGACGGTCAGCGAAGAGGAGCTCCAACGCGGACTGTTCACAGAGGCCGAAGTAAAAGCAGCAGCACGGGGCCTACCGAATGGGAAGGCACCCGGACCGGACGGCGTACCTAACGAAGTACTCAAGACGGCAGTGGGAGCGCATCCGTGGTACTTCAAGGAGGTCTTCAACGGATGCCTAAGAAGTGCCTGCTTCCCGCCGGAGTGGAAAACGGCAAGACTTGTGCTGCTACACAAGCCAGGTAGACCACTCGACAACCCGTCTGCATACAGACCCCTATGCATGCTGGATACGATGGGCAAGTTATTCGAGAAGCTGTTAACGCAGCGACTTCGCGACCACCTACGGAGAACGGGGAACCAACCAGAAAACCAGTACGGTTTCAAGGAGAGTAAATCGACACTGGATGCTATGGCGAAGCTACAAACCGCAATACGGAACGCAAACGGTCGTACCAGTGCGTACAATCGATACGTTGGCATGCTGACATTGGACTTCCAAAATGCGTTCAATAGCGCTTCCTAGACTGCCATCATCAAGGCTTTGGAAAGAACTGACACCCCGAAGTACCTGCAGAACGTTCTCGGTCAGTACCTATTGGACAGGCGCATAATAGTAGAAAGGTCGGACGGCGCGCCAAGCGTCATTGAGATGAGCTGCGGAGTTCCACAGGGCTCGGTGCTGGGACCAGACCTGTGGAATCTAATGTATGACGGACTGCTGAGCATCGAACTACCCGTCGACACGGAGTTTATTGCAGTCGCGGACGACATGGCCATCGTATGTACGGCTCAGGTGCCCTGCATACTTGAGGAGAGACTCGGCAAGGCACTCCAGAGGTGCCAAGCAGAAGACCAGACGCGTGCTGTCAACGGTGGTGACATCAAGGCTGCTCTACAGAGCACCTATCTGGGCCGACAAAATGTCAGTCAAGGCAATGACCACCATGGAGTCGGCTTACAGAAGGACGATGCTGAGGGTCGCTTGCTGCAACAGATCGACGTCATATGACGCAGCCGCTGTGGTTTCCAGCATGCCCCCCCTGAAGCTGCTGGCAGAAGAAAGGAGGAGCATCTTTCTGGGGACCAATAAGGAGGTTGCCAGGGGAGATCTGTTGACCCAATGGCAGCAGCAATGGAGCACTTCAGGGAAAGGCAGGTGGACCAATCGTATCATCGGCGACGTATTCAAATGGTACACGGCGAGGTGTCATACCACCTAGCCCAGGTGCTGACGGGCCACGGGTGTTTCGGTACGTATCTACACAAATATTGTAACCAGGCGACAGACGCGTGTGCGCAATGTGGTACAACGCCAGACACTCCAGAACATGCCGTGTTCCAGTGCGACGCCTGGCACAAATGGCGGACGGAAGCCTGCGTCTACTTGGAAGTGGACAACATAACGCCGGAGAATACAACAGCCATCATGCTGAGCTCGACAAACTCATGGGAGAGAGTCAACTCCCTCTTCACGAGAATCATGATGTGCCGAGAACGAGAGGAACGCAGGGTGCAGCGAGGCGGAGTATGATCCAACAGTCGACTTAGCTTAAGATTAACGTATTGTAGGCCAACCGGCCAAAGCAGGAAGGGTAGAGCCCTCCATTATGTTGTATGGTATATTGTAGACATCGTAAGCAGGGGGATTGTCCCTGCAAGCGATGTCATTATTTAATTATGTATGGTTTATTAATAAACGATGGGGGCCTGGAGGAAGTATTACTAACGTAGTTCCCTCCTGGTCCTCGGTGCAAAAAAAAAGGTTATTATCGAAAATTTATCAAAGATTTCAGTAAAATATCAAAACCATGACATCTTTACTAAAGAAGGATCAACAATTTATATGGACGGATGCTTGTGAAGACGCATTTCAAACATTCAGAACCATATTGACCAAGGAACCAATACTTCAATTTCCTGACTTTTCTCGACCTTTCAATATTACAACAGATGCCAGTAATTGTGCAATAAGAGGAATATTATCGCAAGGAAACGTTGGGTCAGACTTGCCAATTTCCTATGCATTGCGCACATCAAATAAAGCTAAAATAAATTATAATACTACTGAAAAGGAGCTGTTGGCAATAATTTGGTCGGTTAAACAATTTCGTCCTTACATCTACTTTCGAAAATTTAACATCATAACGGACCACAAACCTCCATCGTGGATGTTTGGAGTTAAAGATCCAGGTGCTCGTCTTACTAGGTGGCGACTTCTGCTAGAAGAATACGACTATTCAGTAATTTATAAACCAGGAGTTCAGAACACAAATGCTGACGCTCTTAGCAGAATAGCAGTTTCTACTACTTCGGCAATTGCGCCTCAATCGACTAGCGAATATAAGAAATTTCTTGAAGAAATATCCCAACGTGTCATTATAAACAATAATGTTACTGAAACAGCGGGTAATTTATTTGATGCTGCAGATGAATATGCATTAGGACATTGTGTTTCTCAAGATTTTTGTATGAAAAAAGGGATAGGTCTCGAATTTAGAAGAAAATAAGGTCAAATTAAACAGCTAAAAAATCAAAATAAACTGGTAACAGAAATAGCTTCGTTACAAGTAAATGGAAAAACTATTCTTTACCTAATTACAAAAGAAAAACATTGACAGAAACCTTCGAATTAAAAAATGTTTTTAACTTTAAAAAATTTACAAACTTTCTGCGATTCAAATAAAATAAAAAAACTGGCTTTACCAAAAATATCTTGTGGAATAGATCAATTAGATTGGTCTGAAATACGCACAATGATTCGATTCCATTTTAAAGACTCTGAAACCAAAATACTAGTGTTCATTGATGACACATATACAGAAGATGATAAATATAAGATTATCGAAGAATTTCACAATTCACCACTTGGAGGTCATCAAGGAATTTCCAGAACAATCAAAAGAATTAAACAACAACATACATGGAAAGGATTGAAAAAAGATGTACAAAATTTTATATCGTCATGTCAATCATGCCAGCGAAATAAAACCCTTAATAAAACCGTCAAACAACCCATGGTTATAACAACTACATCTTCCAAACCATTTGAACGTATATTCCTAGATATTGTTGGACCAATTACCAAGTCTAAAAAAGGAAATAATTATATATTGACACTACAAGACGATTTAACGAAGTTTTCTGCTGCATATCCGTTAGTATCTCATGATGCAAATTCGGTATCGAAAGCATTCGTTGAAGGGTTTGTATGCCAACATGGAATACCGGAGTCAATCTTAACAGATTGTGTAACAGAATTCATGGGTCAAATATTTGCTGCCTGTTGTAAGCTATTTCAAATAGAGAAACTGCACACGACACCATATCGTCTTCAATCTAATGGTGGACTTGAAAGGTCACATCAAACGTTAGCCGCTTATCTTCGACATTATGTCGATAAACATCTTGATGACTGTGAGGACTATGCAATGTTTGTATACAACACTACAGTACATACAACAACCAAACACCAACCATACGAATTAATATATGGATTCCCTGCTTCAATACCACATACATTAAGCAGAACTCCTCAACCTAGATACAACTACAATGATTATGTCTTCGAGTTGAAACAAAAACTTCAAGAGTCACACAAACAAGCTCGAGAAAACATATTATTAAGTAAAGAAAAATCCAAAGAAACATATGATCAAAATCGACATGAAATTAACTTCAATGTAGGAGATCGAGTTTGGATAAAAAATCACCAACCGAAAGGCAAATTAAGTCCTAAATGGCTTGGACCGTATTTGGTTACTCAATTAGAAGACAATGAAAATGTCATAATACAAAAAGAACGAAGAGAAGTGAAAATACACATAAACGAACTTAAACTGTGTGTTCCATAAAAAAAAGAGATAATATAATATAATTTTGTTTTATTAAATTTAAGTGTAAAAAAAAAGAAAAGAAAAATAATAAATAAATATTAAAATTATAAAAAAAAAAATAAAGATAATAATAATATAATATATTTCACATATCAACTTGTAGTCAAATAATACACAATAGTGTTTCAGGATAATATGTATGATGGGATCTCTTATTAAAACAGAACCTTTGTACAACATCTCGTATGCAAAAGAATCACCAGGAATCTACTTCGACTACATCTCCGACATGCATACAACAGCTGCAAATTGGGAGATAGCAATATATTTAAATGTGTCCATTTATCAGGCACATTATTTACAAATCAACAATTTTCAGATTGAAACTCTAGGACTTTACAATGAAGCGACCGAAAGTTTTTCAAATGAATGCAGTTTCTTATGCTTAAAAAAGAAATTTTATATTTCTGAAATTTGTTCGTTGTTTAAGACATCAGAAAAATTTTGACCAAATTTGAATTTGAGACAAACAAATTACTCCAAATAGTTGAAGAACAGGATCATTCAAAACATAAACGTGATGTAGCCAACTGTATATAAGAAATGATATATAGTATATTCTCTGTTCGGGTCTATAAAAATAGACGATGTTTATAAATTATACTCAAATATCAGAACAATGCTAAAAATGGACAGAAATCTCAAAATTTAGCAGAAAGTAAATTAATAATTACTCCTGCGAATACTAATGATGCAATAATGATCAATAAACCAAGTATAGACATAACGACGGAAATACAAAATAACATAAGACAAATTCGCTGATTTATTTTATCAGAACGAGAAGAGTTTAGTGATGAAAATATCAAAATTATGTTGGAAAATCAAATTTTAAATCTAAAATTAATATATAACCAATATAAGCTTTAGAAATAGGAAAAATTATTCAAATCTTACATTCGGCTATGTATGGGAAGTTACACCCTTTAGTAATATCATCAAATCAATTATTAGATTAAATTAAATTGATAAAATTAAATCTTTCACCTGACTTAAACATTCCTGTAAAATTAGATGTATCTGGTATGTCTGAACTGTATAGAATAATGCAAACTACAATCGTTAAAAGTAATGATTTAATTATATTCATCAATACGATTCCTTTAGTATTAAGACATTAAGTAACATGTATAAACTATATAATGTTCTACCAAACCCAGTTTATTTAGAAAATAATAGATTTATATTATACAACCTAGGTTTAAGTTTATAGCCATAACTATTGATCAGGAATATTTTATTAACTTAAGCGAAAACGATGTTAGTTTGTGTACTGATACAAACCGTTTTAAAATTTGTAAAAACTTTTTAGCCAAAAGGGTAGTGACATCGAACGAATGTGAAATAAATTTAATTTCTTACTCAGATATAACAGAATTAGCAGATTTTTGTAAAATAAAATACACTTCATTTAAACATGGGATTTTTCATAAACTTATGTCTTCAAACTCATGGATTTTCACGGTAACAAACCAAAATTTAATTTTAACGTGTTTCAATAAAGATTCAATAACAGAAGTATTAACTGGATCAGGAATATTATCACTAAGCGAACAATGTTCCGCAATTTCAGGGGGTTTAGAACAATTTATTCAGAATTAAAATCAGACTTCATACCAACTATGAATTTAACTAAATATATACATAATGTTAACACAATAAAAGAATATGTATCCCCAGAAGTAGTACTTTCAAAGTATAAAGATGATAATGAAGTCACTATCCCAAAAGATAATTTAGATTATAAGCAATCTTCAATTTATATAAACTATTATGTTATTGGTTTAATAATACTATGTTGTTTACTAATAATTATTCTGTAAATTATCACAAAAAAAAAATATTTAATTTTAAGAAAATTAAAAATGTCAATGTAAACCAACCGAGTTTGACGGAACAAAATAAACAAAACCAAGATGAACTTAAAATAAGAAAAGGAAAATCATTACCCAAAATAATTGTTTAAAAGTAGGATAATGATCTTCCGTCTAACCCGGGGGGTGTTATATGCCCACCACTATAGAGACTATAGAGACGCTTGTTTTACAGAATATAATAAAGCCTGTATGTAGGCGTCTTATCTTAGATATTTTGCTTATCCACGACAAGACTATAGTATCGGTCCTGTCGGAAATTCAGTCTTGAACTCGACTCATTCGAGCTAAGTAGTGAGCTTGTAGTATAAATCATATTTTTTAAAACTAATAAAGTATAATATTCTCATATAAATCTAAAACGTGTATTCTTTTAACAACCTATTAACAAACTATTAAACAACATTTGATTATCACCCGCTACACAGAGAACGGTTTCAACAAATTGCCGTCTTCGGATACAACCAGAGACACAATATAAAATATAACAGAACACCACAGGCATACGCAGTGGCGTTCATAACAACTATCCTACTTTTAGTATATACATATATGATGCGGTACGTGTTATATTTTAAAAATATAAAAAAAAAAAATGTTATCTTTTTTTGACCTATGACAAAAGTTAACGAACAGATAATTTTAAAAATATAAAAGTTAAATGTAATAGAATACCTATAAAGTTAAATAATTTTAACAATTTTAAATATCATAAGTAATAGTGTTTTTTATATCAGTAGTGACGATATAATTGAACAATTTGTTGACAATTACAAAATATAAGAATTAGAAATAGGCTTTTGAAAAATTGTGCAGAATTTATTTTAGGAACATTGCCACTGTGTAATATTACATTTTTATACGACATTTTGTTCTTTATTTATTTTAATGCGTCAGTTAATTTTGGACCCGGATTGGTTGCCATAGAATCTAATACACGTATTGTTATTCTTATAGATTTATCAGCGTCTACTAAAGTAATACCTACTACGTTTTTGTAAATATTATGATAAATCTCCTAATTTGTCTAAAGCATCAGACATGGTATTTAAATTACTAACAAATTCTATACTTGTTATCATTTTAAACAATCCACAGTATTTACTTCTTTCTTTAGAGTCTCTGGTAGAGTTCATTGAAGCCAAGTTGAAATGTTCACACAAAGCAAACAAATTATTTATGACTGCATTGACTGTCCGTCTGCTTGATGCTACCCATCGAACTGACAAAATTCTACCAATTTTCAAAATTTGTTCTTCTAATGAACTAGCAGCTTTTTTTTAACTCGTTTAGGTTTTTAAGTGACTGGTGGAATAAAGTATAAAGTTTATCCATAAATATTTTATGGATAAATAATAATGGTTTATACCACAAACTTCGCCAAGTTTTGTGAAGTTCCGTATTTTCATTTGATTCTTTATTGGATAATATATGTTCACTTTCAACGCACAGTTTTTTATTTGACGAATTACCACATTCATCATTGGACTTAGAACGTTTATTTACCCAATTCAGTAAAGAAGAACTCATATTTTTCGCACGGAATAATACACGCTATAAACTAATGTAATTAATGATCGGCAAAATATAATACATGTATTACTGCAGCTTAAACGATTCTAAACGCTAATCAAAACTTACGAGTATCAATGGTAGGGATGTCAAAACGTCTTATGCACCGTTCCATAGGATTTCTTATCGCAAGTTAAAAATACACATAGGTACGTATCGTGTGAATATAGACAAACTACACTATCGGCGGACGACGATTACCTAAAGATATTAAGGAATATTTTTACTAATGCGTCGCCGTCGAGGTCGTTTGTCGTTTATTAAATATTTTACAATTATTCACAATTCTGCAAAATGTTTACATTTTACAAAAATATGGTAGGTACTTATAGTAAAAATTTGTTTGAACCGGAACGATAAACGTATTTTTTTTACGAACCGGAAGGCTAAACAATTTGTTGTCGTGAACCGGAACTGCGTTCCGGTCCATTTCGAGCCCTGTGTATCTATAATTCTGTATTCTGTATTCTGAATACGCCGTGTATAGCCCCGGTCTCAATCCCCCATATAAAATATTACATTTCCTACTTAATATTTTGACGGTAATGAAAATATTCATAATAATTGTTGTTATGATTATTATTGGGAGTCGTTTTTACAAGTTTTACTTGGGTATGTATAGATACAATATTTAATAGATTATAATATAAAAAAAAAAGGCAGGTAAGTGGATGTCGCTCAGCTGTACAGTAGGTTACAAGTTGGTCATTGTTTAATGGATTGTATTAAACTTGAATTCAATGATATAATATCATTGTATAAGAAAAACGATTCTGAACGGAGACGGTTTGTCAGTCTGTATATTTTATATTGTCATTAATTATTTTATTTATTTAATTATTATTTTTTTTTATTCGTTGCTACGGTGATAAACAAATTGTTAGAAATTAAAATCCCATTTTAAGCGGTTTTTCGTAATTTTTCAGTACTTTTGCCCGTGGCATTAAATAACTATTGAGAAAATCGAAAAATGACCTCTCTAAAGTACCATATTGGTCCAATTTGCTAAAAGATAAGGTACTATATGTTGAAATCAAAGCACTCCTTCTGGTAGAAATTTTGTATACAGGATATAAAAAAAAAAATAATAAAAAAAAAAAAATAAACACCATTGTAAAACCACTAGCTTCCTTGCTCCGCTCAGAATCTAAAATAAAAATATTTTGAATGATCGATACGTGAAATAACACAAATAATAATTACTGTTATCAACCAATTGTTAATGAATGTAGGTGTCTATTCTTTTGAAAGAAGCATTAACATAATTCTATGTTGTTTCAAATCGTGATATAAAACCAAATAAA
Source organism: Macrosiphum euphorbiae (assembly GCA_949089665.1). Taxonomy (NCBI): domain Eukaryota; kingdom Metazoa; phylum Arthropoda; class Insecta; order Hemiptera; family Aphididae; genus Macrosiphum; species Macrosiphum euphorbiae. Next base: position 107,530,360 of record CARXXK010000002.1, on the reverse strand, counting down.
ATTATTGTTAATATTTGAAAATTATTTATTGCATATTAATTTTTTTTTTTAGTGATAAGTATATATTTGTAACTAAATATGAATAATGTGGCAATTACACCTATTTGCTCTTTAAAAATATTTTATCAATCAATGTCATGTGGTTGTATTGTAGTCTAGAGTAATATTGTTTCCCGGGATTGTTCGTCGGGGATTTTTACTCCACAATTCAGTCTGTATACAGTGTATATTATAGTCAAGTCTTCAGTGCATATAGGTATACTCGTATACTACTAATTTATATACTATAATCTTACCAAGATACCGACATAAATAGTTTCTATAGTTTCTTTAAAACAAATACAGGCATACAGCTAATAGGTAATATTTACTATTTAGCATATTTATCATAGGCAATATAAAATATTTTTTAACTTTAAACAAAAATTAAATAATTTAATGACCACCAGCCACTCTTCCTAGTTGCGCTTATGTTTACAACATTCAATTACCGACACCATTACATTTATACTTAGCTATTTTCCTCCAATAATAAAATACCTACCATTTTCCTTAAAACTAGATAAAAATAAATAAATCTAGACTATATTCAAACATTAGGGATTAAGAATAGATATAGATATAATTAAAAAAAAAAAATAGTAAATTGAAGAGGGATTGTAGAAAGTAAAAAAAAAAAATTGCAGCCTCAACAAATATGGTTTACACAAAGAAAATACAATTTACTATGAAGTCCATTTTTTTCTTTTTGCTATAATAGGTATTAATGTATCATGAATGGTTTTTAACTATACACTAAAAATATACTGTAATATAAAATAAATATAATATTACAATAGTGATGTATCAAACTGTAATCATGTATTTGTGTATATTGTATTATAATATACTAGCTGATCCCGTGCACTTCGTTTCCCGTTAAGAGAACGCCACACCCGCATGTGTTGTCTCCGTCTTACAAATGTACAACATAGCAAAAACTCTTTTCTCGCACCATATTTGTTGTAAAACTACCAAATTTTCACAGCACTTAAAGAAGAACTTTATCTGTGCAACAGCGTGCTCTTTTTTTCAATAACATATATAAAATACAAGTTATTTGGTTTTTTAATTTGCTTATAAAAAATGATTGGATTGTGCTATTGAAAAAAAGAGCACGCTGTTGCACAGATAAAGTTCTTCTTTAAGTGTTGTGAAAATTTGGTAGTTCTACAACAAATATGGTGCGAGAAAAGTTGTCCCTCGCAAAAGAGTTTTTGGTATGTTGTACATTTGTAAGACGGAGACAACACATGCGAGTGTGGCGTCCTCTTAAATGTACCAACTCTATATGACTCAAACATTGCTCAATGCGTTAATTAATATTCGGTGTATGATGTTCTAGATTTATCTTAACTTTTCTGTTGCCCGGAATAAAAATTCTGAATTGCAGCAGTACATTATCAGATAGGTAATTTACCTGCGGTAGATCGCGGACCCCGTGCTGTTTGTACGTAAGAGAATGATTTAACTCAAAAAGTACCAAAGTTATACCAAGTTGGACGTTTTTACTTAATTCCACCTACCTATAAATCCTAACCTAACCTAACCGTACTAAAATCCGATGAATAAAAAACACCAAATTTAACCCTTTTTAAATTAGCGTATCTTCTTCCCATAGGTCTAATCTACACACCGTCATTCATTCATATATATAGATATATTTACAAAAAATAATAATACAAATCAACAAACATGCCCGATTAACCAATAGCAACCAATATAATATAATACACCGGTATCGAGACAACGGTATCGAGTTCAAATCCCAGACATCAATAAATAGTTTTTGTAGTTTTTCTAATTATTCGGTTGACTTTTTAAAAATTTTCTTTCGTAAAAACCTTCACCTGGCAATTACAAACATCTTAAAAAAAATTTGAGCAAAATCGGCCCAGCCGTTCTCAACTGATGCAATTTCGAATTTTTTGTCTCCATTTTTATATATATAGATTATGTATTGTTAATATTCAAGTTCATTATACTAAAATAAAAATATTGGTAGATATTATGTTATATTGAATAAAATGAATATTACCCTGAAAATTATCGAGCGCAATTAAAAAACTCCCTTAACTTTATGTCCCAATTCACTGACAGCTTTGTTGGTCCTTTCAAACGTTACTATTAAGTTAGTAAAAATACATAATTAGATATTAATAATAATTTGGCTGGAATTCCGATGCACTTTGACTTGTTTTTCGAATCTAAATCCACGTTGCTCATTCTATAACATACCGACAAGAAGTTTTAGTTTACATTTAAATTTTAACATTAAGGTTATTATAAAATTGTTGTTGCATTATAAAATTTTTTAAATCCAAATTTAATTTGAACAACAATTTTTTTACAACACAAATACAATTACAATATACACTTTATTCTTAATTTAAAAAATGTTCCCAATATTAATATAATTATCATACATTAAATAACATAATCCAAACGTATTTTCATATTGTCGCTGTTTCCAAAATGGTCAATTATTAGGTCAATGTTTATGTGAATTTCCATAATATGAAAATTGGAGAAATAATATGCCTGTGGGTGGGAGGGGACTAGGATCCGTCCCTCATTTCACAGTGCAATGGACAAGTTTCACAAATGTAGAAATCTAAGTTAAATTTGAGAAGTATTTTAATAAAAAAAAAAAATAAGAATCGAATAAATTACTACAGCTTGTATTTTTATGTAATAAAAAATCAAAATATATAAATATATTATTCTATTTAGTACAAAATTTGAAATAGTTTATTGATGGATAAAAATATAAAATATATTCCTAATATGTAAGTAGTAAATGCCTTTAGTAAATACTAAACAATTTATGACAAAGACAAATTCCATATTTTTTTTTTATAGTAAGTACCTACTTACGTAGATAACAGTTTTAAACTTGGTTGGAATGAGATATTATTATATATTATAATTTATAATATACCTACTAATCAATTATCATTAGGATATGTCGGTTTACGCAAGTATTGGTCACAAATTTAAGCTTTATTTTATTTATTAAAAATTAAATTAAATGATGTAAGTTTTAATTTATTTATCAAAAATTTAAAACAGTAAATAGTTTTTATTTTTAAACTTTGTGAATCATCTATATACAAATAGAAACTAACTAATATATATTGAATATTTGACGTAATCTATAACAAAAAACCATAAATATGGTATCTAATAAAAGCATAATGAGTTGGTATAACAATATGACTAATAAAGTAATATTTAAATTTTAAATTTTTTCATAATTATATTTTTCGTACATTGACCTGTGTCATTTTATTTATCGTCAATTATCGAGCATAACTTGTGTGTATTATCTTTTTACAGTAATTTTTAAATTATCTAAAAGTACTGCAGTACCTACTACTGTGACTAAGCCCTATATATAAATATAGAAAAAAACTATTGTATTCAATTTTTTATTTATTAAAATCTCAATAGATAAACAAACATACATTTTTCAGACTTATCGAGGTACATTTTTATAATTGTATTAGTTTATTAAATATTTAAGATTAAAATGTAAAATTGTGTAAAAACGACCTGAGGTCACCTCTGAATATTCACTTAAAAAAGCACTTTTCATATCATCTATATTTCTATTTTTTTTTTAATTCAATTTTTATTTACATACTATTTCAGTTGTTATGCTGTTTATTTGGTATGGAAAATATGTGTTTATAAATGTCCGTTGCTAAGAAACCAAAACATATTCCAAAGATTATGTTTGCTATATTATTTAATTGTAATTCAGCCTGGCCTCAATACATTATAGATACCTATTACCTATATATATTCTATTTACATGAGTATTACAAATATTTTGTGTTCAACGAGTTTATTCTCATAATGGTCAACATTATATATTTTCATGTTAAACTTCGTTTTGCGGCGATATTCATGGTTATACTGGGCTCCGGTCATTGCAGGACATTCGTAAGGACGAACGCCGTAGACGGGTTTGGTTTGAACACTAACCAGGAACACGGAAGGAATTATATACAAGTAAGTACGAGTAAGTACATCTAAATATCTAATCTATATTATATTTTGTAATTTGTATAATATAATATCATTGTATAATTATTATCTTAATAATCTGTGCTAAACACTAAAACGACTTGAGTTAAAATATGTAAGTTGAGTACCTAGAATCATTTTTTAACTTTAGAAAATAACTAGTTGGTTTGAAATACATTTTTTTTTTTTTTTTTGGTACTCGTTATATTTAGTTATCGTTAAGCCAAACCAGTTGTTTTCGTCTCGATCTATGATCGTGTAAGACTGTGATGTATTTTATGTACCATAACAATGCTGATAAAAGTAGGTAGTTAATAATAATATTATATTGTTTATAAGCAACAGTAGCGTATAGTTAGGTAATAATTAATATTTCATAATTATGAATGGTTAAACACAAATAATTATTTTCTAAATAAAGATTAACAAACAAGTAGGTACCTCATTTTTTTTTAAGGATTCCATGTTTGGGATTAACACCTGATTAATTAATATTTAAATAGGAATAAATATAATTAATATAGCCGAATCTAATGTAACTGTAGGTACCTAGTACTCTCCATATAGTAAAAATAAAATTCAATCAACTTAAACCTTTTAATTCAATTTTTTATTTCAAGTACGATACGATGACCTCGACGACTTTAAGACCTGTCACACATCCGTGTTTCGAATGCCCTACGCAGACGGAAAAAAGACAGAACTTGTGTTCAGATCAGGTGGTAACATTTAAATTCGCATGTACCGATAGTCAATGCTTTAAGACGAACCCGTGTATGACTCCTAAACCTGGGTGCGAGAAAAATAGATTCAAAACAAGCAAACCGTGCTGTATTGCACACATGACAGACTTGTACAGAAAAAGTAATTACATAACAATATTATATTTTATTTAATATACCTATATACCTAATAGTATGATACCTAAAATTGGGCCCCACTGAAAAGACTCACGCATGTGCGTGTGGTGGAGGGGGGGCAGGAATTACATATAATAGTATAATAATAGTAAGTTATTATAAAGCATATTCACAGAAAATATTATATTACTATATTATATACGGAATTAATGTTATAGGGGTAACAACTTCATTAATAAAAGAAAAATATAACAATTTACTCAGTACCTATCCCATACACGACATATTATAAACTAACCTATACCTAATCATTTTTAATATTATTACTTATCAATATATTTGTATTCATTCATAGAATTACAGCGACAACTTGGCCCGTTGGTGTAAATAATAGAATAATACCCGTAGTAGCGTGGTAGTTCATTGTATTTACATATTTCTAAATTCTTACTATTAGTTGAATAATATTTGATATTTTATTATATTCTAATAAATAATAGTGAATTTGATTATTATAATATTTAGTATAGTTGTGGACCATTTACGTTAACAAATACATAACAATTATTTTATTGGATTTCATCATTGAGTAGAGTATAATATACAAATATAAGTACCTACAGTTTTTAATTTTAATACAAACATTTATTTAAAAATTGTAAAACATTTATTGATTTATTGAATTAATATGTTATTTGTTAGCTTTAAAAAAGATATGAAGGTATAATTATTAATTTTATTTAAAAAAAAAGTAACTTATTTTTAACTAAGTTAAGTTACTTTTATTTTCCAATTAACTTATTAACTAGTATCTTTTACAAGTTTAAAAAAATAAAGTTAACTTTCAGCTTTAAACTTAACTTACATTTTTCCATACTAACTTAATTTAATGAGTTAAAAAAGATATTTAACTTGCCCAGCCTTGTTTATTACATACTTTGATGAAAGTTATTTCGGAATGTCTACTACCTACCTATTAAGTGGTTTAATGGACATTTTTATACGATAATTGTTATTGTTTGAATATCTTGTGTACCTACCTAATAATAATTTATTTTATAATTTGCAATATTGGTTGTAAATTTGTAATACATTTTTGTTTTTCAATTAAATAGATACTTTGCAATATATTTTTTTAATAGGTAACACAGAGTTTTTTTATATTAAGTTGTTGTTGAATACATTCGATTATACAAGTATATTACATTAAAAGCTAAATATTATAATTTATAGAAAACTATAAAACTGTGAAGTTATTTAGTCTGTGTGCGTTTTTTCACTCAAAAAATAATGCATTTTTGTCACAAGTCACAACCTAAAGTTTCAGAGATTACTCTTAGAAGTTAGACATATCAGAAAAGTTTCAAATTTAAGAAAAGTTAAGAATATTTTTAGACAAATAGTAAAAGTAGCTCAAAGGTACTTTAAAATATTTTATGTATATAAAGTTTTTTTTAGGAATAAACAATTTATTATAATTTTAGGACATGACAGATTATAGATAACATTATAGATAAGATTTAATAACAATTTTAACAATTTATGGATTTTAAGACGTTTATAAAAATAAATACTAAAGTACAAAACACATAAGTGCAATTTCCAAAGGGAGGCTTAGAACCCCCCCTCTCTAGATCCATACCTAACAATAAGCCATATATTTTGTAAAATGCATATGTTTATAACCATACAATATATTTTCACAGATCAGCTCCAAATGTTGAAGAAAAACAAAAAAAATAAAATCAAGAACAATTTGGGCTTAGATGTATAATATTTTTATCGTTTGTATTATAATATTTACTCACTAGATGATATTACACCTGTTTTTGGTTAATAAAAAATATTGTATTCAAAATAGATCGTAGGTTTACTATATTTTTGTGTAATAAATTATTTCTAAAAATACTCATACAGATCAGACAGTGACACAACAGCTACTGCAGGACACTCACTCTCACAATGTCCGACTGTGTATTAAAATCGATGCCTATAGGTACCTATATACAGTATACATACATACACACCACCACTCACTGAGGAAAGTGTACCGATCCCCGTGCTAGCTCCATCTCAAAGATGTAAATATTTTCTTAAATAAACGATGTTGAATGAGGGCCAAGCAATGTGCAAACAGTACGGCCCTCATGTAGTGGTTAAACATGAAAAAATAAAAATAAAAGGTACCTAATACTTGATACTTCGAGACTGGCAAACGTAAGCTGCGTTGAGAAGATCAAACAAGATGATTTAAATGAGGTACGTTACCCTGGCACCCCTATGTCAGAATTACCGTTATTTAAATAATGATCAAATTTAAATTATATACATAATTCTATTTTTTGTTTTTAAGTTAAAATTATAGATACAAAAAAAATACTGTTTTCGCTACTTTGCCATATATTGGGCAAAGTGCTGACATAGAAGAAATTCATTCAAATTATAAACATATTAATTAATTTGACGTAGGTACACAACAAATTATTAATACAAAATATGAATATACTTAATTGTATAGTTTATCTTAAAAGAAATAAAAACATACATTTGAAACAATATTTTAGTCTAATATTCTTTTTTTTCAATCTTAGCACAAATATAATGAGACCATTTTTTACACAATACACTGAATCTACTCATCAACTAGTATCGTGTATAACTCATCGCATTACAGGCACTTTTTTAGCCCCTGCATTGCCTTAGACATGTATAAACAATTTTCCCCTTATATTAACTTGAGCCTTTGATTTCATTGTATTCAACTTTAGTTGATAACTAAGAACTGAGACAATAATAAAAGAAGATGTTAAAAATAAAGCAACTTGTAAGTCATAAATTAATATATTTATAACAAAATATTCAATGTTATTATCAAGTAGGTAAATGATAAATGGTACATGCACAGTTTTTCATTTAAGGTATATTAGGTATATTATATTATATAACATCATATTATACTAGCTGTTTACACAGTGTTTCTCGGGTTTGTTTCCTATATTAATGATACGATTTTCTAGAGGCAGTATAAGAGTTGCGTCATATTATATATAAAAAAAAATTGTATTATCTGAGATTGTATAAAATTTAATTGGTGAAGATTTCGAAAAATAATTTGAATATAAATCCACATTCACTTACATGTTACACACCCCATAGGGCTGTGTTAAAATAAGATTGGACTTGGAACGCAGTTTTTAAATCGTTTGATTGAGTTTCTGTACTTAATAATTCTCAATTCAAACACTGCTTACAATAAACAATTTTATTTGCCTAAAAGGTAAAATATGATCTGTAGAAACTTAAATGCTATCACTTTCTTCGTTCAGTGCAACATCAAGGTGTCAAATGTCAAAGAGTTGCTGTGGGAATCTTTTATATTCTCGTATTTTTCACTTGTTCACAAGCCATTATAAATGTGTAGTTGGGAGCTACTTCTGGGTGGCTAAAAAAACCAAAAAAGACACTACGTGTCCTAGAAAGTGGATCTTGCTAATCCTAATTTGTACTTTTTGGACCTTAGTCCATGTTGTTATAGTCGTTCCAGTACTTTTTGTATGTGTCCCAGTTGACTATGAGATCTGGTGTTCTCTTTTGGATTTATTTGTCTATTCACTGTTCGTTTTTCTGTGCCTGAGTAGATCGTGGCTGCATTGTAATCCCATGCCACTTGTTGGTTTGTCAGGAAGTTATGGACGATCAGTATCCCTGCTATTAGTTCCTTTAGGATTACTACATCGATATCCACCTCTTTGTTTTATTCAGCACTTTCCGTTTATTTTCCGGGTGTGTCTATCAGCCATTCTTCAACATGGCTCGCGAAGAAAGATCGACAAAAAAGAATGTACGCAAATTCTTACGAGCACGGTGTTATTTGAATTTTTTCGAACAAAGCACACACTATACTAATTATAATGTATCGCGTTGATTTATTATTATTACGATCGATTAGACTAGCGGTTCCCAACCTTTTATAAGCGTGACCCCAATATTTTAAATTTAACTTTTGGCGACCCCAAAAAAAAAAAAAAAAATTCATAATTTATTGTAAACTCAACATTGTTTTATTTATTATCATCAAATTGGTAAATATGTATATTTATGTATATTTTACAGCCTGCGACAGATCATTTAGATAATCTATTTCAAATTATTTTTTCCTCGATCATTATAATTCTTATTATTAGAATATTTCAGGATTTTTTTATTTTTTTTTAATAATATGTAAATTGTAAGACGTATGTAATGATTTCGCGACCCGTCATAAAAACCTCCGCGACCCTAATTTGGGTCGCGACCTGAGGTTGGGAATCGCTGGATTAGACAAAGGTTACAATATTTCAAAATGGTGGCATACGTGGTCGAGAGCGGCAGATTGTTTTCTGGGCCCGCGAACGATGACGTGACCGCTTCGAGCTATGTCTGTGAAGATAGCTCCTCCTTAGTTAGCTATTACACCACTGATAAGATAATGGGTTGTCACCAGTTATATTAAGTTGCATTTACCAAATGTATTAGGGGCAACTGAAATTCAATAATATAATAATCTGTATATTATTATATTATAGTGTGATGATGGTAATATGGTGCCGAATAACAAAGTATCCAGAGACAAACCGTTTCTTATACTTATCTAAATCATTAGTTTGGAAGGACTAATTTTTTTTGTATAGTCGTATTATTATAATTAAAAATCTGCAATTAATTTTTTTTTTAATAACACGAAATAACAATAATATATATAATAAACTAAGTACAATTGTATATATGCATGTATATTTACAAACAAATTAACTGAAGATGGAATTATCACAAAAAAAATTCTCCCAATTATTCAAACAGTTACTTATGTACATTGTACTTGTGTGGTTAAAAAATGTATTTGTATAGTATTATGTTGTTTTATAAATTCATTGATGTATTATTTTTATTGCAAAAATTACGAATCTATGAACAAAAGTCCGGCGAATAAAAGTCCGGTAAAAAAGACCCTCGGAAAAAAGTCCGATCTAATAAAAGTACGGCAAACAAAAGTCCGGTTTATTTATTAATGTTATTAAAAATAATAGCAATAATTTATAATACAATTATTACAATCAATATTATAGGTAGGCAGGGTTGGGCAGTATCAAAGATACAATTGTATCTTGTATCTTGTATCATGATACATAATTTTAATGAATCAAGTATCATGTATCATGATACATTTTATACCAGTATCATGTATCTTTTTTTGCCAAAAGATACAAGATACTATTATTGTAAAAATAATTTCGTCGCGGATTGTATTTGTACGAAAAATATTGTCCAGGTGCAATCCAGCCGAAATATTAACGATAACGAAAAAATGTACCACACAATCTTATAAATTTGAGATAATCTAATAAACATAAAATTAAATTAAGGCGCCCGTATGGCCGTAGCAAAAACACAGTCAATAGTCAATAGTCTCATAAAATATGAATCCGCTGCTTAGATATGAGTGACATTTTTTTTTTACAGACATTTTTAATTCAAATTTGGAAGAAAATTACATAATAAAAAACCTAGAATAACTATTTTAGTTATTTTGTTGTGATTGTATAATATTATTCGTGGGTACTTGAAACTTCTAAAGTATACTACTATATTATATCTATGGTAGTATCAGGATTTGTTGTTGGTGTATAACGCGTTATAAGTAGGTACCTAATGGATATTGTGATATGATTAATTTGGAATTCATTATAGGTCAATATTTTTATTAATACCATAGATTAGTATATAATATGTCTTATACCTAGAAAGACATACCGTGTCCGCTCAGAATCGTTTTTCTTATACAATGATATAATATCATTTGAATCAAATGTAATACCATCCATTATACAGTGACCCACCTGTAACCTACTGTACAGCAGAGCGACACCCACTTAGGTTGCCCACCTTTTTTTCTTATGATAATATCCTGGACGGATTCCTCAGGACGATAAGGCTCTAATAGACGCGAGTAAAGACAGCGGCCATTTTCTTTCCAAAGCTGATAAATGATAATAGCTAGTCATGTATTTATTAAATTTGTTTTGTGAAATTAAATTTTGTTAATTAATGAATAAAGGTAGGAAAATATATATTTGAACGATTATTAACGATTTTTCATAGACGTACTTGTTTTGATAAATATTTGTATAGTTTGTATTAATTCTGCATTAATTCCAATTGGAAAGAAAATGGCGGCTGTCTTTACCTGTTATTAAAGAGCCCTAACGACGATGGACGGAGGAAGACAAAAAAATGTTACAGCGGCCTTGTTAATTAAATTCGCGCAACCGATCCAGCGGCGTACTAGCGGCTTTAATCTACATATTATATAATAATTTATTCACAAAGACGAAATGATTTATACATAAATAACGAAGATTATATCATTTATATGTGACTGTGTGTGTGTGAGAGCCAGTGGTTATTTTTAGGAATTATCACTGGGAGACATTGAAAAAAAAATTTCCCTCAACATATTATGAGCTTATAAAAAACTTTTCGGTATTAATTATATTAATTAATAAATAATAATTTATAATAATAGTTATTATATTGGTTATTCATAGAAATGTACAGAATATTAATAATATGACACCAATACCATTGATTATAAATACTACTATTTTTACTTATAGTATTTATAACCAATGGTAATACGTTATACCTACGTATCATATTATGCAAGTATATAGGTATATTTCATTTAGGATTATTGTATTTTGTAATAGGTATATATTATCATTATTGAGAAGAGGTACGACTGTATTTAGTATGAGTCCAAGCATAAAATATTACATTTTAAATTATTTTATGCTTAGATACCGAAAATTACGAAAGTCGTCCTGTCGTCGAAGTTACGTAGGTAACCTGAAGGTAACCTACCTTGAAGGCTTGAACGTTTAAAGGCGCCTTCACAGCTCCCCGTGAAACGTGATGTATTCTAGAACTGTGATTGGTTGAACCATGTGGTTATCTAATGGTTAACCATCATTTTTTTTCTTAATACCTTACCATACAGCTTTACCGTATAGTTTGAGTTCAATCCTACTCAGAGCGTGTGTTTACCGTATGGTTGACCAGTCGTGGTTAAGAATATTTTATCGGGAACAAATTATATATATCACGTTTCACGTTTCACGGGAGCTGTTGAAGGCACCTAAGGTGGGTTTCCACAATACAAGTAGGCGTTTACGTGCATACAAATCCTTTGCTGTTAGTGGTTGGTTATGTTAAGTTACCACGCAATTAACCACGATACCGTGTTGTTGGACATAGCTGAACATTTTTCGTGTACACGGCAAAAGTGTATAGTGGAAACCCGCCTTTAAACTGTTTAAAGGTTCAAAGGGAAATAAATAAATAGTTATTTCGCTAATATCTTGAAGGAATAACTAGTAGGTAGGTACTAAAATAAAATCAAAAACAATCAATTTGTATAGATAATAGATATTTGCCGGGAGTGACTGAATGCCTAAAGTTTGAGAAACAATTACTATATACATACCGCATCTACTATACGAAAAGCTTTACAACCCGACATCCAATCAAATATTAACTCAATAAACGTCTTAAAGGTAATCGAATTATATAACCTAACATAAGCATACACTGTACTGTGAACTATAATAATATGTAAATATATTGTAAGCTAATGGCCGGGTAACCGTAGCAATTAATACCAATGAGAAACGGATTTAAAATAAATTAAAATTCGAACTAACTATTTCTACAAAATGAAACTTTATAAAATAGGCAGTTACCAAGATTAAAATAAGTAACTGCACCTACTAGTGTCGTGAGCCGGTCGGTGGCCATTTATATGGTGACACTATCCAATGCTTATCATTGGCCATTATAGCACATACATATGCTACACAAAACGTATTCAGTGACTCGGTGTATTACAATAATAATATAATAATTTTACATTAAAATGCTCGCTGTTGCACACGTCATAATATAATAATAAATAATTAAAAGTTGGCTTTAAAATTTTAATTCCTCACCGATCCAAAATGTATCATATTAGAGTATTAGACATTAGTTTATAAAAAACAAATGAAAAATCGTAGAGCTATTAAACGATGAATAATAATTTATTTGTATAACAACGTATACGGTAAACCTCCATAAATCATTATCATCATCAATATTAATATCATTATAATATCATAAATTAGCAGGTACTTAGGTACTGCCCAAAGGAATACCTAGTATCTTTAAGTACCTGAGTCATCCACGGGCAGAACACTGTATTGGCTCGTTCGACCCCGCACATGATGTGTTTGGTAAAGCTCGGTCGGGTGTCGCACGCGGACATCTCGACGCGATTGAGCGCATTTCCCATTTTTTGCGAACCTCCCTACAGTTACGATAGATGGTAATGTTTGTTTATTTTCAGTGCACATGAGTATAACAATTGAACTCGACCGAGATTGATCAAAAGCGCGGTGGCGTATAGTGTTCGATTAGATAGGTAAATTTATTATTCAAGATACATATCAAGAATCAAGATGAGTATAATATTTGTTTTATAATGTATAACTACAAACTACTAAATAATGATATATTATACACCTACGATGGTACGATAAAGGGTATATCATATTATTTACCAATTAATAATAACCGCTATTCAGTATTGATTGCTAACATAAATAATATTAAAAATATTATAATATTGTGTTATCTGATTTGATCATTGATAAATTGATGATAGTATCATTTTATCCACCTGCGTGTAATTAGTTTATATTTTCCTTTTTGTTTGATATCTTAATTTCAAATACAGGTAACTATGTATAATAATCAAATGTATGCTTTCAAAAATTTTAAAATAATAAAAGCTGAATGATAAGTTACCTACCTAAAATTTGAATACCTACTTTATATTTATATTATGTAACTTATGAATTTATATGTTATTTATGAAAGCTAAATATGTTCATGATAACTTATCGAGTTGTTTTACGCGCAAATTGTGAGGTATAGTCGTATACTCGTATAGGGCTACAGACATCGTAGATTTTATCATATTAAGTTTCACCTATCGTATATTTTGATAAAAAAAAGTATTTTTAAAAATATTAAATCAATTTAATCAATTTTAATAATATTCCTAGCCTTTATTATGATTAACAAACAATTTTCGGGGTGAATGCGATGTATTCTGACAACAATTACAAATAATTATAGAGGATAATGGTACAAAATGTGAGAGTATTGGCTATACAATTGGGTGGAGACTCGTTTGCGCACATATTAATATATATTTTAAATTGATGACAACTCGTTTGAGCACAAAATATTGAACAATGAAACCAAGCTGGTAGGCACAGTTAATACAGTAGCCTAACAGTAAATAAAATAATGTTTTGATATGAAAAATGATTGTAATAATTATAATTTGTGAAATTTGTAAATTGTAATGACTTTTTTGTAAAAATGATTGTACCTAATTGTAATTTGTGTAAATTGTAATTTGACCAAATTGTGAACAATGGATTTCTAAGGAAGCTATTCTAAAATAAATTGTTCAAACAATATTTTTAAACCTACCAGTCATATAACATCAGAATATGATGAGACAGAAAGCCTTATTTGGTGAAGGAAAATGTTGTTTAAGTACCTACCTATAATAGTTTCAGCCAAATGTAAACTCCTACACGAATTACCTTTTTACCCGAAAGTAAAAGATACTGTAATCTCCTACATGGACATTTTTACCTGAAAAAAAAATAGTGTAATATCCTATACTCCAACATTTTATTTGAATACACGATTTTCGAATTGAAAAGCTCAAAAACTAAAAATGATAACTTGCAAATAATAATTATAAAATACAAACACTTGGTTAATTATTTATTTTAATATGATTATTATTTAAGTTTTTATTTATATAGGTAGCTGAATTGATTTTTGTATAATACGTATTAATGTATTGCAAGACAGATATTTTATTTTTTATGTCAAAAATACGAGGACATATTCTTTTCACTGATTTCTTTTTTAACATTATGTTGATTTTTTTTACATATACAACTGAGTCATTTGTTTTTTAATATTTTTTAATGTATGGTAATTAATTAATTAAATGATTTAAACTGGAGGAAATTATTAAATTTGATAATTTATATAAGTATGCTAGGAGGAAACAACAGCGGTACAAGCGGCATCCACCTTTTTAAAAATGTATTTGATAGTTTTTTAAAAACTTACTATTATTTTACTATCGTTTGTAGGAGTTAACACTATGTTTTGTTGGAACCACACTATTTTTTTTAGGAGTCAACACTATCCTTTGTAGGAGTTAACATTATGTCTATGTAGGAGATTACCTACATTTGTAGGAGTTTACCGTTCTCCATAATTTCCCACCATCAGTAATGACCTATTCGAAATCTTGAAGGTACGCAGATTATCTGCATCCTATACGTGGATAAATTTCTTTGAAAAAAGGTTTCTATTGTTTGTAAATTGTGCGCAAAAGAGTTGTAAAAAAGTTGAATACGAGAAGGTACTTACCTTATAACCTTATGTTTTTGCTCTTTTATATGCTCATAAATTAATCAAATAAATCAAATAACTATAAGATAATACCCGTGTGTTATACACTATGACGTGCCACGTGGACAATGGTTTTCAAAACATAGTACGTATAATCTACATTTATAATAAGGATAACTTTGGTTTATGTATATACGTAGGTATTATCCGTAAAATAATGGTACCTATATAAGATACACTGATATAGGCAGTGGTCGGGACGCTACTGTTTTTTTGTAGCACGCTAACGCTACTGCTACTCCCCAAAAAAAGTAGCTCGCTATCGCTAAAGCTACTTTTTTTTAAATGTAGTGCGCTATTTCTAACGCTATTTTTTAAATGTAGCGTGCTACTTTTTCGCTACATTTTTTTAAAAATTTTTTTTGTTTATTTAGATATTCACTTGAGTAGGTACTTGGTCATTATTTGTTAATGCCTACCACTATTTTCTTATAATTTCGGAAGGCAGGTTTATTAAGTGTAACTCATGTATTTTTGTAACAAAAATCAAAACAAATAAACGTTTTATTGAAAATTGCTAACTAGTTGAATATGACGTGGTGGCTTCAGGTTCTGTCATTTTTAATTCAACTATTCAAAATATTTAAAACTTAAAATAACACAGAAAAGTAGAAAACGCTGAATTCCGAAAACAAAAATAGTGATAATAAAATACTAATATATTAAATATTATTTATGGTTCTGTTTTCAATAATATAAAATATTACATTGTAATAATGCACTTATGATTATAGTCTAATCTATCCTGTCTTATCTTAGTCCGGTCCGGGCTAAAGCCGAAAAAATCAAAAATACACTCATCTTGTCATCTTAATTAAATAAATAAATATAGGTACATCATGATATTTTAATTATCATGAAATAGGTTAGAAGTAGCGATAAAATAATGAACATTTTCGCTACGCTAACCGTAAATTTCTAGAGCGCTATAGTATTTCTCTACATTGTATATACTGTAGCGACGCTATGTTAATCGCTACAGCTAAAGTAGCGTGCTACTGTAGCGTCGCTACAATTAGCGCGCTACTCCCGACCACTGGATATAGGTTTATTTAACGTTGACGATACGTATCCGCATATTCGTATAATTTTAGGGATAGAAGTAAGTTTATCCAAAGTTGATCATATAATTGGTTGAACTTACATCGAATACGGTAAGCCGGGTAAGGACAGACATTAAACAGTATTTACTCGTCGAGTCACTCACTCGTTTGCCATAGGCTGTCGCCCGTCGGTAAATGACGACGAGTGTAAATTGCTGAGTGTACCTATGAGACGACAGTCTTCAAGTCAAAATACTCGGCGAATATACGGCATACGCTATTGTCGATTAATCGTAATTAAGATGCTCGCCCAGTACACGAGTCGTGGGACATGACGTGGCACTGGTAATTAAACGTAAAATATATGTTTTGAAGTATTTTGATGTAAGATCGACTAGCTGTAATCATCGACGGACGATCAACTTTGGCACGGACTAAGATATCCGTTTACAAACTTAATTTTATCACGAGAAATATAAGAGTAGGTACCTACACGGATATACAGATCCTTATTATAAACGTGCATTAAACAATAATTGGAATTTATACATTCTTATCATGATTTCGATTCCCGATTATTGGGTAATACGGAATTATTCTGTTAATGACTTATAGTTATTAGTTAATTATAGTTATTAGTTAGCAGTTATAGTTATTAGTTATTAATTATTATAGTATTAGTTAGCCAGTTTATGATATAGACATTCCTCCACCCCGCCGATCCTGCAACGATCAATAACACGTCAAGCAGTCAACGGCACGCCACTATAATATTATTATTTAATTATTATCGTCATTCCTCACTTCTCATTTGCCGTCGAGCATGCTGCACGGATGCTGGATTCTGGAATAGACGACCACACACAACATTGCGAACATACCTACCAAACATTAAGAGTCAAGATCTGGTTGCTGACATCAGGTAAAATGTTTCTTTTTTACTATAGGTACACCGTACACCTAGTTTGTAGTTTCGCATATTGTGCTTGTGTACCTACTTTCGAAACTCTTAATTATATTTCATCCAATCCGAAATAAACGATGTTAAGCGTTTTTAATTTTTCGCTTTTTTTAGTGAATTTTCAAATGTTCATTATTATTGTTTAAAATATATATTTGTCAAAGGTATTAGGCCCACTTCACACTTCACACATTAAAATAGTTAAGTTTAGCTCGTCATAGTTCATCATTACATCTATATATTTTTAAGGTTAAAAATTTAAGATGACTTATAGTCTTAGTTCAAATAACATTCATCTATAAATATTACCTATATAACCTATATAATAAGTTTGGCAAGTTAAAGTGAAGATTAATTTATAAGTTAATAGTTAATATACCTACCTAGGTACAATATGTTCAACTTAAAATACTTTAAGTTAACATACCACTATACCAGGTACCTACTCGGTCAAAAAACAGTGCTTATAAGCATGTAATTATTATGTTAAATTACGTTACACTCGATACATATTATATTAGCTGTATTATACAATACTAATAGTAGCTGAACCTACGTTCCTGAATTGTATATTAATTTAGTAATGCATTACTAAATTAATATCATAATATCATATTGTATATATTATATATTAATGTAACTAGTGCTTTACAATGATATAGATCTATAAATGTTTATAAAGATGATCTATAAAGTTATCTATAGATTCTACAGTCAATATTCTGTGCCACTCCAGTGCACTTGAGAGCCATATTTTTGCAAAGTTGGGTTAAAAATAAGTTACTTAATTTTATTTTAATTATGTAAATACCACCTAGATCACACATATATTGTTCTGGTGATTGGTTTTATTTTTTATTAATTTGTATTAGTGTTGATATATTTATTTTTTTGAATGGCCGAGCGGACTATGGCTTCAGTTCTGACGCGTACCTGTTCCACGGGCAGCTCCTCTCTCTGGACAGACAACTGTCTAGAGCAGCTGTCTTCACTAGGATTGTAGAATGGGCCAAATGTAATTTTTGAAAATTATTTGAGGGCCGCATACATTTCTAATGATTTTTTTAATAATTAGAAACATAAAAATTATATATATATATATATTGTCAGGAAAGGGTACTGTAAGAAAAAGTACATGAATGACACAAATGTTTTTTTTTGGATTTATAATTATAATTTTAATAATATTATAACATTTTGTAATATTTAAGGTTTTACGACAAATTTTTATGCATAAAAAAAAAAATACAATCTCCCAGCTGTCTTGAAATATTCTGTGTATATCTTTGATTTTTCATTTTGCCACGATAAAGAATTAAAACTAACAGCTTACACACAGAACTTAGAACACACGATGCTAGAAGCACAGAATTACATATTATAACGACAATACGGGATAAAATACAAATGGACAATAAGCAATAATGATTAATGGATAAACTGTTCATACAAGGCTACGCGGTGGAAATGAATAAATACTCATAATCGTAGCCCGTAGGTGCCTACTTATCTGTCCGAATGGTGAATGGTAATTCAATACAAGTTTAAAATAGAAAGATAAAATAAATAAAAATGATAAGATAATAAGCGACGTTCATTTTATTCACTGTTTATAGAATTTTGGATTTTGGAATGAACAATTTTATTTTAGTGCGGGCCGCACTTAAGTTACTAAATTATGTTTATTGTTATGTATTATAAAATAAAGAAGAAATTATATTAACAAGAATATTATTATACTTAAATATTAAGCATTTTTTTTCCATCCTTCAGAGTAATCACAGTACATTAGAAAATCAAAAAGAAACTTAGAGTATTCTCAATAAAATATTGGCCTAAAATTGCCGCCCTAGGCAACTGCCTACTTTGCCTGACGCTAAATCCGCCACTGAATATTAGTTGTAATATGAGTCATGTTATTAATAACAGTTAATACAGTTGTATTCACATTAGCTATTATTTTTATTGTTTTTTTTTCTGGTTTTGGTTTCTTGCCAGCATTAGCGGTTGTATTACTATGTCTGCTTAAGTTAATTTGCAGTTTGTGTGCCATTTATCTGTGGTAATATTGTTATATTGGTTTATTAAATGTTTTTGTTGATTTTTTTTTGTATTTTCCATGCTCAAGTTTTGGTCGTTCATTTTGATAATCAAGATAATATGTATAATATCATTGTTACTTTTATGGTATGTTACACATTAAATATTTAAAATGTTATAAGAAATAACATATTAAAATACAAAATTATTACATAAAAAAAAATAATCCCACAACCAACAATAGTTTACAATACATTGTTCAATATAAAACTCAAAGGGAATCCCCAAATTAGTAATATAGAAATAATAATAATAATAATAATAATAAAACTAAATTGTTTTAGATGTAATAATGATTCATAAAACACTTGTTATCAAAGTGGAGTTGGGGAATTACCCCAAAGTGTTTTGCTTTTTTCTAAATCAACGGCAGTTTTAATTGTTGTACACATGTTTGCCACATTCATTCCAGCTGGTATAACGGCTGCAAAAAAACATTTAATATTTATTATATAATTAACAATGAAATATTATATATAATACTCTCAATGGAAACACACTTGAAATGTTATTATATTCAGATTCAAGCTTTAATG
Source organism: Macrosiphum euphorbiae (assembly GCA_949089665.1). Classification (NCBI taxonomy): domain Eukaryota; kingdom Metazoa; phylum Arthropoda; class Insecta; order Hemiptera; family Aphididae; genus Macrosiphum; species Macrosiphum euphorbiae. Next base: position 107,510,205 of record CARXXK010000002.1, on the reverse strand, counting down.
CAAGTTCATACATTTCTTTTGCAGCTTTAGCAGAAATTTTATCGTCATTCACTTGCTCAGTGGATTTAAAATTAACTAACTCAGGGGTTAGAATGTTTGGTTCAGCTAGAATAAGTACAACAAATATGTAATTCACAGTTATTTTTGTTTATAAAATTACACTTACAATTTAACCTGATAACTCTTTGGTAAGAAGGTATCACAATGGCATCATCATGTAAAGTACCAGAGTCACTACTGTACCAACCCAAGTTAATATTGGAAAAACTAGCCAATTCTTTGGAACTGCTGCGTTGATGCTTTTTACGTTTAAAGAAACTGAGTCTTGATGGACGTCGTGTATCACCTTCTAATTTATCTCCACTACGTCTAATTAGTTCTTCTTCAACTCTAAACATAACAAATTAAACTTAAGAGGATGTCAGCGCAATATATGCTTTCTCTCTCAGACCCACATAGATAAAACACTTTCACAATCGTTTTTTTTTATGAATTTGAGTAATCTTAGAGTAAAGTCAACTATTACAACAATTATAAAGGATAATATTTTTGAGGGTATGACGTATCGATATTATATTTTATTGTTATTTGACTTTGTATTTGACTTTCAAAATAAACAAAAAAATATTGTAAATTTTAATGAATTGTTTTGAGACAAAATTTAGACAAATCAATAAGTCATACAAACATATAAACATATATACTCAATAATGTTTAAGTAGTGGGTGATTTTACCCTAAGATTACTTATAAACATAAAAAAAATGATTCCACGTAAATGCATTTTGACTATGTTGAGTGAGGTCCAGAGAGAGAAAACATATCGCTGACATCTTCTTATCAATATATAATTGTATTAAAAAATATCTTTACATTTAAATTCGAAATATAATTACTTGTATTTGCTAGGTATAATGCCAACTTGTTGTTTATAACCATTGTGATCAACTAGCCATGCTCGCCACTTTCCCGGAACACCATTATACATTGTACTATCTACATACAGAACATCATCTTTGCGAAATTGTAGCTCAAAAGAATTGCTACCAGCATCACTTAATTCGACTGTACGATCAAACAGTGCTCGTATAAAAAAACTATCACCGGGTTTATCCTTTATTTCATTGTATTCTATTATAATAAACAAATGAATAAATACATATTATTTTTTTTCTTTTAGAAACATTACATAATAATTTTTAAATAATGTTACTACTTACTATCAATTAAATATTGTGCTAGAACTGTGACTTTTTCAGCTGGCTTGGCTAATTCAAAAGCTGCTTCTTCAGCAGTCGCTTCTCTTAAATCTGTTCCATTATATTCAAGTATACGATCACCAGTTCTGTGTAAAAAAAAAATTTTAAAAATAAACTATACATTTATTGTTAAGATTAATTAAAATAGACAAATTTACAGTAGCCGTACCGTAAACCTGCGTTATAAGCCAATGAATTTAATTTAACACTATGTATAAATATTCCAACAGCATTTCCGCCAACTAGGCTTATTCCTAAGTTACTACACTTCCTTGTCTCCATGATAAAATACCGTGGTTCATATGCTCTTAAGCTTGTACTATCTGTATTTAGATCACTCTTTTGCAAATTTAATGTAGCCATTTCATGAGTTATAACTGAAGCACCTGTAGACTTTCTATTAACAGAAGGTGAATTGCCCGGTGTTAGAGTTTCTAAATGGCTGCTTGTTGAACTTTTAGTGCCTTTTAACTCTTTGTATTCTAAAAACATCAATTAATTAACATTTATTTATTCAAAACTATTAATGGACTAATTAAGACATACTATCTGGGCTGTATTGTACTAGCATGGTAACTGAGTCTCCACACTGCTGTAAAACATTTGCAGCTAACTTATACGATGCACTTCTCAAGTTTATTCCACAAACTTCTAATATCTGATCTCCGACTTTAAGACCTACTTTGGAAGCCACACTATGTTCAGTAACATAAGATATATAAACTCCACTACTGTCAACAGAAAATATATTAATTCCAAGAGGTTGGACTGATTTCTTTATATTGACTCTTCTCAACCCGCCAGTTAATGAACCACTTCCAACACCTCTTAGTTGTGGATTTTTGATATATCTAAAATATTTATTTTATTAGTAATTAATATTAAGACTATTAATAATTTAGTTGTATTACTAACTTTGATGCCCAATCATATTCAGGTAATGATTGTCGCTTGTTGGCAGGCATAAGTATTTGTCCAGGATTAAGAACTTCAAGTGTAGGCATTGGGCTATCCCTTATTTCACTACTTACAGATCTATCAATACTTCCAGTTGATAAACCAACTACACCACCACTACTTTTACTGGTTACACTTGGGATGGAAGGTATTCTAAGTAAAATAAGTAATACATTGATTCATATTTAAACTTACACTTATAAGTAGGTATTTAAAATTTTAATGAGAGCAGCAGTGAGACAATATTTTACACTGTGCCAATTTATGAAATAATATACTCATGTCAAGAAATTTCCAAAAGTAAAATGTTAGTAAAATAGTTATTAAGTTCTAAATTAATTTAATCAAAAACATATTGATATTTTAAAAAATTCAAAAAATAAACTACTTGACTTAGATAATATTTTTACCATAAAAATGTTTCTTATAATCAGATTTACAAGTTGACTCTGCTGTACAGTAGTTGTATACATCATTGCATACAAAAGACTAATCTGTGCGGAAAAGTTGTGTCCGACTAGCATATTTGTATAAATAATCAAATTCAATAGTTAAAACAAAAATTAATAAAAATAGAAAATATCTCATGACTATAAATAGTGTAACTTTCCGATGAACTTTTTCTTATTGATTGAGGTAGAAAAATGTAGTGGGAACCTTCTATTAAAATTTCTAGTGTAAGCTATGAAAAAAAAAATTAAATGAATTTAAAACTGATAAATATTTTGAAAATTTTGATAAATTATCTGGCTGTAAATAACTAAAAATGAGTCAAAATAAATTAAAAATTGTACCATGTATGTAAAATGTTAGTATAAATATTTGGTGAGCATTTTAATAGTCTACAGTTATTTGTTTTGGTAATACAACAAAATATCAAAAATCAATTAATGGGAATTCGATAATGTATTGCTGGATATCAAATAGCGTAAAAATTATAAGTTCAAGAACTCATAAAAATTTAATGTTCCGTTTAAGTCAACTTTTTTGTTTAAGGAAAGTAATCTTGTGGAGAATCTTCTATTAAAATTTCTAATGTTAGCTATAAAAGGAAAAACTTTTATGAATAATAAACGAAAATTTTTTTGAAAATTTTCGAAATTTTGATGAATTTTGTCAACATTTGAACTTACATAAATGAGAATTATAAGGAACTTTGCATTACATTTTCGAGCTTTTTTGCTAGGTGAAAAAATGTCACAAGGGAATAAGTAGCTCAAAAGAAAAATTTTTCATTAATGTTACCAAATTGAAAATGCTACTATAAATATTTGGTTAAAATTTCAAATGTCTACGGTCATTAGTTTTTGAGTTACATCAAAAAAATAAAATAGATTTTTTTTTAAAAATTAGTCACTTTTTTTAAGCTTTCTCTCCGCTAAGAATCTAAAATGTAAAAATATTTATTAGATCAAAAGTTAATTCATCTGTCAGGTCTTTCTGTTACACTCAGTATATCAGTGTACTTCTAAAATTATTCGGCTTTGGAATAACGAAATAAAATTTAATTTTGTTACTAAAAAGTTAGAAACTAAAACGACTAAAAAATTTGATGTTTCAGAAAAATGTTGTTCATTAACATCTTAAAATAATATAGCAGACATATAATTAGCTTCAGTGGTGTACGCAGGATTTTTCAATGGGGGGGAGGCTTGAAAATTAGTATTTTTATTTTGTCTAGCTTAATGATTTCAGACGTTTATTTGAAGTATTTTAAAATGTTTGTAACTTTTCAACTTTTCTGGTAGAAAAAATGCTCTGATCATAAGGTTCGATGCCTGGTGTATATTTTTCCAAGCAAATTATATCTAGTTGGTACTTTTAAGTTTTAGGAGGTCGAAATTGAAAATGTTCAGTACTTTTTCAATAATTAGAGAAAAAAATGAAAATGTATTAAAATTGTTTTCTAACCAACTTGGTTATACCACAGAATAGATTAAATATCTATTCTGTGTTTATACCGTGCTCTCTTGGATTGTATTTGATTAATGAACATTTTTTTTTCTATAAATGTCAATAAAAATTATTCATCCGATCAAAAAGCTTAAAAATGCAATACGTAAGTTTTTATTATAGCTAAAATATTAACGATACATAGGCATCATTGCTTTTTTTTTATAAGCATTTAAAATCAAATTTCGTCAAAACCACAGTTAATTTGTAGTTCAAAATGTATATAATATTAAATGTGTATAGCTGAGGCTAGACAATTTAATATAAGATCTTGTATACAATTAGTTCATACTTTTACAGTTTTACCGATAAATTACAGATAATTTATAAAAATTGATATGCTAATACAATGTTTTTTCAAAAATGAATTCACTCTGGTAAGAGGTATATGAAATTTGTGTCTTGCTTATTATAGTTGACAGTTGAAACTTGATAAATATTTTTTTTTAAGTAATATAATACGGGCAATAGGTCAGCCGGTAGCCCCCCCCCCCTGCGGACGCCACTGATTAGCTTAAAGCTAATAAGTACCAGTATAGTTCATCATATTCTAGAATTTTAATCCGGAGTGGAGCGATAAATGTATTGATTTTACAATGATGGGTGTTTTCTTTTAAATTTTTCTTAACATTTTTTTTTTTGTTTCCGTCGTCGCCTTTTAGGACTGTAGAATGAGTGCTTAAAATTTCTTCAACAGTATCTTTCTTGATAGGAAAGTGAATCTAGTTAGTACTAGGGGGGGCAAAATAATTTTCAAAAGCGCCATGAAAAACCAAAAAAAAATTAAGGAAAACCCGTAATTTTTAAGCAAGTTTTGGTGTAACTCTAAAACAAATTATAACGTTTTCAAAATATTTTGACTTATATTCAGTTTCCATCTTTTTTTTTCTTTATTCTATTATTATCAATAAAATGTTTTTACTTAAAATTCCCAAAAATGTTCAAATTATTTTGAGTAAGAAATTCATAAGAAATATTCTATTTAAATCATGATACATGAAAATTTCACTAAATGCTAATACATATTTACATTTTCTAAACATCATAAAATTTTGAAAATATTTTGACTCTTTTTGAGCTGTTTACGGATATTGTCAGTTTTAAATTTTTCTAGTTTTTTATTTTTCTATAATTCTCAATAAAATTTTATTTGTTGGGGAAAAATGTGTGAAAACTTGATAAAAAAATGATAAATTGTTACAATCGCAGTTGAAAAATATTAAAAATACATATGCACGTTTTTTTTTTATAAGCATTGAAAGTTCAAATTTTGACAACATTTATTAAATTTAAAATTTAATAATTATTTTGTAGTCAAAAATGTATGAAATGTTCAACTTTTATATCTAAGGATTGAAAATTTAAATCAAGGTTCAAAGTAAATTGGTTATAATATATAAATTACTTTATTCACAATAATATACTTCTTAAAATCATAGGCTGACTGATCGTCTTCGCTTAGAATCGTTTTTCTTATACAATGATATTATATCATTGAATTCAAATTTAACACCATTCATTACAGTGACCAACTTATAACCTACTGTACAGCAGAGGGACACCCACTTTCTCACCTTTTTTATTACTGGGGAATAATATATTATTTTTAATGCTTTCATCAAAATAGTTAATAAAAATGTCATAACTCATAACACATGTGGTGTCTACGTCAAACATTCAAAATCAGCAGAACCATTTTTATGTTGATACATTTAATTTTATTGTCAATTGATTCTTTGAATCTTGAAAGTAAGAAGCACTTATAGACTATAGTACATCAGTATTTTTATAATATTTACATTTTTTAGCAAGTCATGTCTCACTGGGTATATTATAATGTAAATATTAAATTTGCACTTAGCAGAATAAATTATATGTTCCTAGCTATAATATGAATTTATTAGACTGAATAAACCTAACAACATAAAATTAATTCTACTGAAGATTTGTTATGTTTTAAGCTTGTAAGACAAGAACAACACAGGTAGGCATGATGTTTTCTAATTATTTTCTTCAAAATATAAAATTGACACTTAAAAAGAAAAAAATACAAACATACCTGAGCCTAAGAGTTTCACTCTTTCCAGGAAATGTACCTACTGCACAACCTTCAGATTCTACCCTAACTTCACTATGACAGTCGATATTAGTAATAATGGGATGAGGTGATCTAGTTGTATGTCTATTGCAGTTAATATCGACCGATGGAGAGTTACTGTGGTGAAACTATAATATAAAGATACATCATCTATATTAATAACAAGTAACTGTATATAATATTTATTTTAATTTACTTGAGAAACATGATGGTAAGGAGGTTCAAAACAATATAACATTGATTCTCCACTATGAGATGGAGATGGTTGAGAATATATACTGTATTGTGGAGTGAGAAAATGTTGAGCGTTGGTTGATGGTGGTCCATACATATTATGTAATGTAGGTTTTGCAGCAAGGCTATCCTCAGCATTACTTTCAGTATCGCTGTTTTTATATTTACCAGTTATCTTTTTAACATAATAGTCCATTGCATCTTTACCAACTTTACCAGATCTATTTAAATAAAATAAGAAAATAGTTTCAAATATATTTTATTTTAGTATATAGAATAAAATAAAATATTTACCTGACAGAGAAATCTATAGATGAAGTATCAGTTTTTGAATTATTTTGAGATGACCAAGACGGAGGACTATTTAAAAGTAAGGGCAATGGCAAACGTTCTTTATTTTTACGAGGATGATGTATTGTACCAATTCCATGTTCAATCACAGGGATACTTCTAGCTTTTGGCCAAGTGCCACTTATCTTGTCTAATTCCTTAGATGTTCTATGTTGACTAAAAAAAATAGAAATCATGTAAGGTATGGGTATGTTTATTAAACAATTGATAATTTGTATGATATTTTAGTATTCATTTGGTAGTGGCATATATTATAATATGTACCTATAACCATCAGCATAATTTGAGGTAGGTATTGCAGAATTTGCAAAACAAGAAATTTGAACATAAATTTCTAACAAAAGAGTTATGGCCTTCATTAAATTCCAGTGGGCTGAATCATAAAATTATGGATAATTTAATTGGAAAAATTAACATTTTACAATAAAATAATTTTATGTTTAGAAATTGTATTAATTATTTCCATATTAGTAAATTATTGTTATATGTATGGCTGTTTCTCTTTTTTGTTAAATGATAAGACACATATTATGGAAGGTTATGTGTTTCATTTATCATTGGTTTATCGGTCCAAGACTAAAACCAGTGAATATTAAATTTATAAATAGACCTATAAACATATCAACAATGAAGATGATAATTATACTGTCTGACAGTAAGTTTTGCATCATATGAAAAACATTTTTAATGAACACTTAAACATCTATTTCGGGATTTCAGCATCATTTAAATATATGTGTATTTTATATATATATTATTTAATTTAATAATTGTAAATTTTGGATACAATTAATTTAAACTTAATGATTTATTCAATAAAATAAAATGTATCCAGTGACTTGAATGTCATGAGAAAAATATTAATAAATAATAAACTGTTGTGTTCATAGAGGTAAATTAGTTAAAAAAATGTGCCAGCTTAAAAAATAATTTGTTGGTTTTAATGTAAGTAAGTTGAAGCGAACAATTTTTTTATAGGTATTGATTCCACAAACTGTGCATAGTATACTGACACAACTTTTGTTAGAATATTATTGATTTGGGGAATTTATCAAAAAACTAAAAAGAAGCAATTAACTAATGATGGGTTTAAGCTGAAACTGGCAGTTACTAATTTATTCTATAATGAACTAGGCAGTTAAAAATTGTTTCATTACATATTTAACTAAAGAGTTAATGATACTAGACTTTTCAAAAAGTTACAAAAGCCTAAGGAATTGAATGCTTAAAAACTTGGACAAATCTATACACATTGAGAAAAATTGATGATGAAGAAACTATATTAATCCAAGAAAAAATAAATAATTACCTTGGATATTTAGTAGTTGTGGGGGGTGGAGGATGTAGTCTAAAAGCATCAATTACAGGATCTAATTCTGATATACCATCTTCTTGATCTTGTTCAGAGGTAGAATTATTGACAGGTAATGGATTTCTATGAGGTTTTTCTGGTGCATTAATCCTCATTCTTCTTGACTGAATATATTGAGGTTTTTGATAAGATTCTTGATGTATGGAATAACTAGATTTATCTGTTTGTGTTGCACTATTAGTATATTTTTTATAAATATCACGATTTGGACCGGAACCACAATTTCCAGCACAATATGTAGATTTCATAGTTGTGATAGTTAATACATCACCAGGTTCATACAGTAATAGCATAGCTTCTCTTGAATGTTTTATATTATCTACTGTTGTGTTGTTAATCTAAAAAAAAAAATAGTAATAAGAATATCCAGGCAAATCCTTTTTTTTTTTCCATTTAAACATTTACTTACACTTAATACTCTATCACCGATATCTAAATTTCCATCTTTCGCAGCAATTGATCCAGGTGTTATATTATTAATGTATATACCAGTTTCCAATGAGATTCCATGTTCATAATTATTTACTTCGAGTTGGGTTGTGAAAAGACTTCTAGATGGGGAAGCAGGCTTTCTTCGTCTTACAACTAAAGTAGCACTGCTTAATGATCGCATAGTTTCCAAAACTAATTGCTTACTAATTGATGTACAATCAAGGCTATTCACTCTTAATATACAATCACTAACTCTAGAAGAAAATACGTACATGGATATTAATATTATCAAATAGTATAAAAAAATGTTTTAAGTTATCATTTATATTTATTAAATAATTAAATATAACTGTTCAGGGGAAGTCATCACACTATTTTATTTCTCTTTCAAACCCACACAAACCATACCAAATTTGTATTCACCAGAACTAATATTGTGTTGTAACCTATCAGCTATCATATCAAAGTGAATTGACCCAACATAAGAATATCTGGGGTTTTAAAGTGAGCTTCAAATATTTTAAACAATTATAATGTACTTTAAAATTAAAACATCAATAAAAGCCTATGAGGTGCCCTAAATAATACTCTTACCTTTAATTATTATAATTAGTCAATTTACTCCAATATAAAAACCAACAACACCAAATTGGTATTTCTGAATTCAAATGTACTATGTTGCACATAGATCAGAGATTGAAAACAAACAGTACACTGACATCCTTTTAAATAATGAGTATTTTGTTAGGAACTAATTATGTAATAATGTATTAATGTAATGCTATGTAATGTAGTATAAACTTTTTCATTATGCATAATAACTCTTTCAAAAGATCGCCCAGTGAAAACAGAAATGTGGGAACAAAACCTTTTAACAAATTACAGGCAGAGCCTAAGTCCCCACTGGACAAGCAGTAGTGTTACTATCATCAATTAAGCAGAACATAATAATAATATAATTTGTAAATTTCACAAAATCTTTCTTAAATAAAAACATCTATTTCCGTAAGTAATGTAACTCTTTCACGTAAAAGGACCGTCCTAAAATATTCTCAACATTAGAGTGTTGGAAATAAGTAAGCGCTCAACAGTTTATTTGTCTAAGTTTTAAATATAAAAAAAAATTATAGATTGGATATTACATTGTTGAGATAAATATGCATTTAAAGAAATTAATTGATTATTTGACTCATATATATTTTATATATATCAGTGGCATGGTGAACAGTAATTTCAGAGGCCATTAGTTATATTATATTAATACATTGTTATGCATTAGGACTTGGGATATTTGTAACTTGCCTCTGGAAAATTCTTAGTTTGCATCGCCACTGTTATATATTATATTATATAATGTACATACTTTATAGTTTTAGTATAAATATAAACAGATTTCAAAAATATAATATGTTCAACCTCAATTTCCTTGCTACAACACTTCCTTTATTGATAGATGATATATAAATTGCATTATTGTTGGGACACAAAGGAGCTTCTCTTCCACCTAGTAAATTAATCCCTAAATCTTCATTCGTCCCTGAAACACCCTGAAAATATACATTTATATTAAATCATACTCAAACTGATAATATTTTAAATAATACTTACTATATCAATATTTAATGTTTCTGTATCCCAGTCTTGATGGTCGGTATCTATTGCAGAGTCTTGACTATAACGACATGTAGCATGTAATTGTAGTGAATTAACTTCTTTTTCTAATTGAGCTTCCATTTTTTCCCTATAAAATAAGAAAACATATTTGCATAAAAAAAAAAATTGCATTTTAAACTATTACAATCATACTTAATAACATTGAGTTCTTTAGCAGTGTCATTTTTTTGTTTCATTATATCGTCACAGTCTCTAATAGCACGCGCTAACTTGCTCACAGCATCATCGCGTTGTTTTCTTAAACTGTCACAGAGGGTTCTTATACTTTCACGCTCTAACACAGTTTTATCGCGCTCACTAAAAGCCCAATCACGGCGTCTTTTAGATACTTCCGCTTCGTCTAGAGACGCTACTAATTCATTATGATATTTGTCAGCTAATTTTCTTAAACGTTCAATTTCCTGATTTGCTTGATCTAGATTATCCATTCGTTCTTTTTGACAAGACTTAAATAAATCTAAAGAAGCTACTTTTTCTCTTGAATCTTTTCTATTTTCCACTTCTCTACTTAAGCCATAATATAAGGGACTCTTAAATTCTCTTTGAGATTTATTTTTAGCTGTTATCTCACCAAATCTTTCCTGATAATCATTACATTCTTTAAGTGCTTTATCACGATCATGTAATGCTGATGATAATTCACGTTTTAATGATTCAAAGTGCAATTGTAGAGTTTTTTTTTCATCTCTACAAGATTTTATATCATTTTCCAAAGATTTATTTTTGTTGTAAGCTTGCGATAATTCTTTAGAGAACTTTTCGAGTTCATTATGAACACTATTACGCTCACCCATCATGAGTCTATAGTCTTTAACATCATCATCATGAGCTTTATTCAATTCTTTAAGTTCCTTACTACATTTTTTACTATAAGCAACGGCTGCTTTCATTTCTTTGACTGCTTCTTCATGTTGTTGTTGAACTATATAGTTAGTTTCTTGAAGATAATCACGTTCTTGAATTGTTAAATTCCATCGACGTATAGCAGCTGTACACTGTTGTTTTGAACCATCTCTTTCTCGAAAAGCTATATCACGTTCTTTAAATAATTTATTACATTGTTTTTTTAGTTGATTAATTTCATCTTTCATCATGTCCATTTTATCAACAGCTGCTGAATGTGTAGTGTGCAAGTCTTCATATGCCTTTCTCAAAGCTGTATGATCTTCTAGCCTTGAATCATATGACATGAAGTTATCATTAAGCGAATCACCACTTGCTGTATCATCTCCAGAGATATCCTGAAAAAATATTTTAATGATGTCAAAATACAATTTTAATATATTTAAAGTAGTCATAATAATGTTGTTTTTTTTTGTTGTTATTTGTTAGTTAATTTTTTTTTTTATCTATTTTAAGAGATATTATATTGAAATAATAAATACAAAAAATACAAATTTTGTATCAACTATTCTAGTAATATCCCCTGCAATAGAATGATGGAAACCATAAGTAAAATAAAACAGATTTGTTCATCTCACCTAACTTTATAACTCATTTAAAATGTATTGCGATTTTATACATGGTAGTTTATAGCGATAAGTATTTGTTATTTTATTTTTGATTAGAACTATATTGTTATCATATCTAATACGCAAGTTAGTTGTTATTATTTAGTTTATATATTTGTGCCTGGCATGTTTAAAACTTAAATAAAATTTAAAAAAGTAAAGACTATTTTATTTTTGTAGTAATTCTAGGAAAAATATCCTAGGTGGTTCACAACAATATACTTTTACTTAAGAGTCAGTGGCAATATTTAACTTATAAAATACTAGCTGTCCTGTGGCAAAGATGAATTTTTTTTTTACTTCTATCTAAAAACGTGCCTCATATTATGTACCCACAAACAATGTTAAGGAGCTTACAAACAACCAATAACTATAACTATTAGACTGAAATTCTAGCAGCCCGAACTTCCTTTAGGAGATAAAATATAAATAATTAAAAACAAGATTGACTCCACAGCTGAGTCGTGCACCACTTTGTGTTGAAATGAAACAATGTTAACAGTCAAATTGTTGTGGGAAAGAGAGGTCTACCAGTACTATTTTGTGCAGCAGACTCTTATTGAATAGATTAGATTATGGTAGTTAATCTTAAATAAGTATGAAGTATGATTGTCCAAGATCAAAACCCATAAACCATCAAGGCATAATAAGATAAATAATGTTATCTTATAAAGTGAAATAATTCAAGTAAACAAACGCTTCAAAAAAATAAAATAATATAAGCTAAATAATTAATAAAAAAATATGTATTTACTCTTTAGCACAATAATATTTTGTATATAGTAGGTACATGTGTTAAGAATTAGATTAGAGTATTAGACGAGAACAAAAATACTGAACATTCATAACAGTATGCTGAATGAACAGTTTGTACTGTAGGTAGTAATATACTAAAATGTCATTAATACCATTAATATGACCACTATTATTTATTTACTTTATTAATACCTATACAAATTACAAAGAAAATTAGAAATTGGATAAAATATTAATACTCTGAAAAATCAATTATGTTGCTCCTTCTAATGTTGAAAAAGTAATAAAAAATATGTACCTGTTTGGAACCATTCAAAATTTGTTTTTTGGTAGCTGGTTTAGCACCAAATGAAGATGCTTCTTGAGCAACCTGTTCGATTTCATTAATCACAACTTGATTTTGACCACGATAATATTCTAATTCTCTTCTTGTCTGATCGTATCTTTGCACTGTTTCTCCGTGTTGTCTGTATTTAAGAAACAAAGTGTGTGATACTTAAATAATTTTCAGATTTGACATTAAAATAATTATATACCTTCGTAACATCATTAAATCATGAATTGCTTTATCACATTGTTGCTTTAATTGATCATAACCTCGTTCACGGTTACTATAAGCGTCTCGATTCCGGTCATTACTTCGATCTGAACAACTTCGAGTAAGCATATCTATCATAGAACAAAAAAAATTAATTTTAAATAGGTACTCACATGCTCCGTAACAGATTTTACAAACCAGTATTTTTAGAATCTTCATTAGTACTGTTTGACGACATCTTAATATATTTAGTCCAAAATCATAGAATCGTCAGAATCGTTTTTATGTTTTTTTTTGCATGTTAATTGTGTTATGAGTTAATAACATTTATAATGTTATGTGCTGAATTTATCCATGACTAATAGTTCATAAACAAAGTAAATAACACAATAAATTCATGTAAGAAAATATCCAAATATTTAAGCAAATATTCGATTTAATTAAAATGGAAAATACATTTAGATGTGGAGAAGCAATAAAAAACGTTGAAAAAAAATATAATATAGGTACTATTATGTAGGTACCTAACAACAAAAAAAAAGCGGGTAAGTGGATGTCGCTCTGCTGCACAGTAGGTTACAAGTTGGTAACTGTATAATGGGTTGTTTTAAATTTGAATTCAATGATATATCATTTTATACGAAAATGTGAGTGCCTTTGTACTCACGAATGATGTGTAAACATCTTAGCTGTAGTACGACTTTGATTGGGGAATATAATGTCATGGTTTGAGTGGGAATTTGTATAATACATATATATACGATACAAACACGGTTTCGCGCGTATATATAAACGAGAATAATAAATAATAATGAATCGGCCGACGACTGTACCAGAGCGCGTTCGCACCTACCAGACTCGTGAAAATAACAAAGAATATAATAGATAAGCAACTGCCTGGTTTATTGGTTCTGCGATTTTAGCGCTATTTCGACGACACACACACACACACACACCCAAGCAGTCACATCTACATGACTTACGCCTGACGCTCAATTCCCCAAGAAGGTCGTACTACAAACCGATAGTATAGATGTTTACACATCAATAAATGATTGCAAACTGTATAGGAAAATAGTTAGTAAATAATAATGAATTCGTCAGCCTAAATCACTAAGTCACAAACTAAATTTTTTTTGATTTTTTGATTATTTGTGATTAAAATAAATAAAAAAACACAGCATCCCATGATAAAGTCGTAAATAAAATTGTACAATTTTATTCTCCATGAAATTGATGATTAGAATTCGTGGTATCCCCGATGCACGATTTTAAAGAACTTTATAAAGTCCTTTATAATCGTGCTCCAATGTAATGATTTGAAGACCTAGAAAAAGCAGAGACTGCTATATTACCTACTTCTCTACTACCATATAGAAATCTGTGAGAAAAAGTCGTAACTCCGTATTATCATTGTAATAAACGATGGAAATACGACCTTTGCGAATTAGGGAATTAGGCCGACAAAATGTTTGTAACGTTGTTTTCCTCTCCTGTAAAATTTACAATTTTGTACGTACGACTTTTACGATTTAGGCTGATAGGAATATTATAATATTATACCAAAAATGATTATGAGGTTTAGCCGAACTTTCTGAAATGAAATATTGAGACAGCCAATGAAAACACACATAAATAGAGAAAAGGCGAACAGCACCTCCTTAAACATTTAAACCGTTGAAATACAGACTTTCGGTGCCGCTGAAAGCGTAACAAAAACTTTTTAAACGAAGTACAAACAAACAAAACAAACAAATATAATGAAAAAAAAACCATGGAAGTCACGCACTATCACGTTGATAACAAGATACCACTATCACACCTTAACAATGCACTCCACCCACAAACCACAGACTTCAATAACTTCAAACATTGTTTTGGTACAAATATTCATTGGAGCAAATGTAATTTTAACAAAAGAACACTGGAACAAATGTTTTTGTAATATTTGTATATATTCTTCAGAACAAAATATATCATTGGAATAATTTATGTTCATTGGATTTTAAGAAAATATATCGGAACCGAAATGGTTTGGCAAAACAGTTCATTGGAACAAATGTACAAGTAACAATTTAGTAATAAACCATTTGTACTAAAAAAAATAATAATATATTCCAGTAAATATTTTCCCTACTTTATTCCCATTTACCGAGCATTAGCAGCAGGCGTGTGCATGTCTGCTGCCCTGGCGGCTGATAAAATTTGTAGGGGCCGACCAGAACAGACTTAGGTTTAGTCATGTTAAAATAACACATTGACGGTATGATGGTAACAAACTGAATACTGTCGGAAAGTTCATTGTATCCAGTTCGTCTCATAATGCCCTATGTACATATACTGATCATTTGAAAACAAATTGTCAAAGTTAAAACTTTATTTCGGGACCATTCAATGTTCCATCTGGCATTCCACAAGATTCTCATTTAGCTCCATTGCTTTTTATATTATTTATTAATGATTTACATTTTAATGTCACTAGAAAACTACTATTGCCGATGAATTGAAATTATTTTGAGTAATAAAGTCATCCTCAGATTCTATATTGTTACAGAACGACTTAATTCGCTTATCAATTTGGTGCAGAAAAAATAAATTAATGCTGAATATTGATAAATGTAAAGTAATGACTTTCTCCAAGTCTCGTAATACAGTTATTCAAAATTATTATTTAGATTTAGGTATTACGTTTAGTTCTAATCTTACTTTCAATAAACATTATCTAACTATTTCTAAAAAAATCGTCATCTATATACTAGGGTTTATTAGTAGGACATGTAAATATTTTAATAATCCCTTTACTCTTAAGACATTATTTTTTTCACTAGTACACCTACGTTCCATTCTAGAATATAATTCGATTTTCTGGTCGTCCTCTGTAAATGCCCATATCCAATGCCTCGAAGGTTAGGTTAGGTATTTTTTATAATTATTAAATAAAGATATAACCACTTGGTACTTACGTCTTCCATTTGATAGAGTTAGAAGTTTAGAACATCTGAAATCATGGTAAACGAATTACAGTAAAAGAACTATTTAATCCTGTATATGTAAGAAAAATACTAAAAACAGTTCAGTTACATCTAAATTATCATCTATAATATTAAAACATAATGATACAGTGATACGTTTTGTTCTAATCACAGCATGGGCACCAGTTGGGCCTAAAAATGTTATTTTGGGGTCAGTTGACAATATTGACATTCGCCAATTGTACAAGCGCTCCTTATTTTTACAACAATTTTATAACAATATATAATATAATAGAATAATATATAGTCAGTGCCTCAACCGTAGTCATGATTCGTGCGCACACTAGTTGCCTCCAACCTCAGAAAGGTCAATAATTTTTATACGAATTTCCTCCCAGCTATATACGAGTTGCCTTCCAACGTACCTCCCTAAATTTTATCGTAAACTAAAAGGGTCTAGTACTCTAGTTATAGTTGTCTCATAATAGTCAGGTAATAAATATAAAATAAGTTTTTCCAAACATTTTCAAACATCATGTTCCTATCTGTAATGACTCAAAAATTACGATGGGAAATAAAATACGATGCCTGTCGATAAATATATTAAAATCGTAAGACTAAGCAATTACCTTCCTCCAGGTGATCGGAGGGCTCTCGAGATCGTGTTTTCGAGAATTAAATCAAATACACTATACAACACAATTGTATAAAAAGCATGCACAGATAATATAATAAGTGCAATTAACATAAAATATTATATTAATTGCCTTACCTGATCCGCAGTCAATTGTGAATTATTTTGTAAGGGTTTTAATAGACACAGAGTAATATTTTTTTAAATTATAACTCGAAATAATAAACGCACTGATTATTGCTCACATAAGGAGTCCAGAATGTCGCTCGTTGAAATCGGTCTTTTTAGACTTTTTTTGGAGGTTGTTACTCTGTGAATGGTGCTCATGCACTGGTTTAAGGGACGACGAGACGATGCTGACCAGAGAGTGGTAGGCGGCTTTATCAAAAATGTTATCGTGAGTGTTTACGCCCGAGAGTTTAACCGTAACAGTCGAAGGACCACTCGGTGATGCCCGAGAACAATTTATTGATCAGGAGAGTGTTAGACGTTGCCTGTATCACTCCTATCGCCTCCTATTGTGGTTGATAGGCAACCTTAGGTGCTTTCGCCTGATAGTTGGTGGGTAGGCAATTCTACGCACGACGACGACAATGACGAGGATGGGAAAGACCTATTTGTAGGAGTGAGGATGGTGCAGGCTAGTTATGGGGAGGGGGTCTCTGTGGCCGATTCGGTTTGGTGCAATGACCACAGAGCTCACAACAATAGGGATAAAACTTAAAACTACCTTAACCCTACTGCAGTCTTGAGATGACCCACTGGATTAACGCTGTTGGCATTTGTCGACCTGGACGACCTGGGGCGGCCTCTCACACAACGTACAGACCTACGTTGCTGGCGGACTTACGCGCGGAATCTGACGGCACCGACGTTGACAACAACGAGCTGCCAAAGATGATGACGAGAGAGATAATGACAAATTAGACTTACGAATTTTTGCTGAAGATCGTATTTTTATTGTAATAAAATAATGAAATATATTTTGTTCTCGCTTTACTAGCGGACCACACACACCATTCACGGATCGCTATATTAGCAGATCACAACAAATAATATTTATATGAATAATAATAATAATAATACTGATCGCTATATGAGCGGATCACACAATATATAAAAAACAAACAAAACGTATGGACGCTGTAATAGCGGACCAAAAAAACACGAAAAGTAATAATTGAATAATTGAATAATAACAATACAAAAAGGGCGTTGGCCGCAACAATAATAAAAACAAAAACAAAAGTTTTATCTCATAGAGATAACATTGACAACAGTTGTCTGAGGCAAAAGGCCGACAGATAATTTTTATAAGAAAAACAAAGAGAGTATATAGAATATGAAGTACAACAATCGTACAATTATTATAATTTTCATAATCGTTGCTCTATAGTAACGGCAAGAGATACTGGATGAGTGGACGGAAGAGGAGGGAAGATGTCGCCGTCGCGCTGATTAGCGTCCCGCGATAAGCAATAATTGCTTGGCGCGAACAGTGAGCTTGGGAACTAGATTATTCTTTGGCGGCAGATACCCTTTTTTTTCTTTCCTTTTCTCTGGCGGCATCGTATAATAAAGTCACACATCCTGTGTTTTACCGTTATGAGTGGGTGCCGATATCTTAGTTGTCGTTAATAATGGTTTTATTTGATGTGACCGATTTCTACAAACGACAGTCTGGCCGTTATTTATTAAGTATTCTGTAAGATTTTAGTTTATTATAATGGTGTGTGAGCATATCATTACATCCACCCTACACTTTTTTGTGTTGTGCCCTCACAACACCGCTCGTGGGCGAGAGTGAGAGCAGTACAAATATTTAATAGGAGAGAGAAAAAGTGAAAAAGTGAAAAAAAAAAAAATTGAAATTTGAAATTTGAAAGTTGAAAGTTGAAGTTGAAAAAGTTTGAATATAATTTAAACTGGACATTTATATACATTTATATAAGGAAAACATTTTACTATACAATCAAAAGGGGCAATGTGATTAAGATTAAGGTTTACATACTACATAGGAAGATATTATAGGTGGATAGAACTGAGACTGAAAGTTCGTACTCCCCGCATTCCATTGTTGTGTTTCTATTCTTGTTAACAATCATATATATTTTATATTTTAAGTTCCCTATCTAGTGTTGTAATGATAGCTATACAATTTATTTTAAATTTAATATTTGTATACAATATATTGTCATGTTGACATATCATGACTTTTTTTTTACTTTTTTACATATTTTGCTATTATTCTATATATTCTACAAAGTTTAAACTTCTAACCAATTATATTTTTGGTGCGCTTATCTAATTATAATTTTTTTATATTTAATTCGCTTACAATGTACTTAGTTCATAGACATTTTTTTTTTTATGATAACTTAAGAATTAAACATAGTTCATTTTCTTTTTTTTTTGTTTAATATTTCCTAGGCTTAATATTTATTTTCTTACTTTTACTAGCTTAAATTAGGTTAGTTATTTTACATTATTTTTTTTTTTTATTAATTTATATTTTTTTTTTACAATTATTTTGATGCTTTTGATGATTTAAACAGGGTTAGATAAAATGTTGTACAATCTTTGTATTTGACTTGCTTTAACATTTTTTTTTTTTTTTTATATCTTATGCTAACTTAAATTAGGTTAGTTTTCTTACATATTTTTCATATTTTACTTGCTTTAACATTTTTTTTTAAAATCTTATGCTAACTTTTATACGGTTAATTTTTTTTTACATATTTTTCATATTTTATTGGCTTTAACATTTGTTTTTTTTTTTTTCTTATATTAACTTAAATTAGGTTAAATGTATTTTAGTACCTAGGTAAGTAACTTAAAGTAGGTTATTTGTATTTGTTAATGTTATTCTGTAATTCTTATATACTAGTTATATAATATTTCGTATTTATACTAAAAGTACTCATTTATGCATAAACTTAAATCGATTTAATTATACTAATGCGTAATTGATATATATTTTCCAACTTAGAATCTATAATTTATGTGTTCTAAACTAGGTAAAAAAAAGAAAAAAGTTATCTAAGTTTGAGCGTGTTGTGCGACGTCTTGATTTGAATCTTTTTATTTATCATTATTATTAGTGTAATTATGTGTTTATATTATATAATTAAATATATTTTTTTTATACTGAGAGTCTCCTATTATTTGATAATTGTTCAGATTCTTTATCATGCCTTTTAGGTTTTATTGTTTTAATCTGGCAATTGCTGGAACTATATTGTTTCTTATGTGTGTTATGCATTAAGTGGTGTGTTACGTTGGAGAATAAGCCCGCAATAAGTTTGATGCTCCACCCGAATGTTTTATATAATAAAGTGATATTTAGCCCAGTGTTTATGAGTGTTATGATCATTTTACAAATTATGACTAATCCTAGCACGCCAGACATTATATTGCCGAAACTCGTGAACCAGCCCCATATGTTGTGTAATTCCTGATGTACTAATTTACTTATAGTCTGCTCATCTATTAGGTTTTTTATATTTATACCCTGGTTTATAACGTCATGGCCTAGTGTCTGTTGTATTAAATTTCTTTGGACCGTTTCAGATTCTTGAGGGAACATTAAATGATTTTGGAGTGCTTTCATGATATCGGGTGTGTATATGCCTGCCGTCATAAAATTATCTGAACTTTCGTATGACCAACTTAGTGCAGTGTCTGGTTTTAGTGTTTGTGGATTATAACTTTATGGTGCTTTGGTGTTAATGAAAACCATTTTCCATTTTTTTGGAAAGCTGGTGGCAAATATTCATTGCAGTCAATCTGCGTTCCGTAAGTTTGAAGTATGTGTGATTTTGGGGTCATGAACAGTGTTCTATTGTTATACAGCACCGGTAATTCGTTGAAGCATGAGGTTTGTATAGATATCTCTACATTGACAGGTTTACATTTTTGGAGATATATGATTTCCCCGTTTTTTATAGCTATATATCCGGGTCCTTCTCCTATGGTGTATGCGAATTCGGGAAGGCTATATGAAGCGAGGGTGAGTTTCTGTAAGAGAAGCTGTCTTTCAAAGTTGCATTGTTTTTTTATGAGGTCTTCGTAAAGCTTGGTCACCGTTCTTTTTATCGTGTATTCCAGATATACAAATTTTGTGTTGATATACGATAGCAGGTCAGTATTAAAGGGTTGAATTTGTTCAGCAGTGAAACTGTTTTCGTAAATTGGGTGGGATATAATTAGTAATTGATTGTTTTCAGTTTGAATGACCGGGATATTGCACGCGAATGTCATAGATACTTTTTTTAGCGCAAAAGCTATGTATGTTGTTTCTACAACGTACGTATCAATTTTATAATTGTTATGGGTTTCGGAAG
Organism: Macrosiphum euphorbiae; assembly: GCA_949089665.1. Classification (NCBI taxonomy): domain Eukaryota; kingdom Metazoa; phylum Arthropoda; class Insecta; order Hemiptera; family Aphididae; genus Macrosiphum; species Macrosiphum euphorbiae. The sequence goes on along the minus strand of CARXXK010000002.1, from coordinate 107,489,122 downwards.
TGACAATGGAGGCTGGTCCGTCATATAATACGTCGTATTCTGATATACTACAGTCTTGTCTTTCGTTTGTCCATATTATTTCCCCCTTGTATTGGTCAAGCCCATAAGAATCTGATAATTTTAACCTAGACCCTGTCGGTAAAATTAGAATATTTTCCTTGGTATTTGCCATGGCTGTGCCCTCAGATAAATGAATATTATATTTAGCCTGTACTATTACATTGTTCCATGTACCCCTGGAATTTGTAAATGTTGTCCCTATACAGTTGCCATTTTTGTCTAGAGATCCACCACTTGTGTGGGATGTAATGAAAGTTTCATTTATATGTAAGCCCGATATTATGCCCCCTAACGGGGTTTGGTAAATTAATTTGTGGTGTATTTCTTCGCATCGAGCGTGTCCTAATTCAATTATCTCGGAATAAAATCCCCCTTCTACCATTTGTGCGTCTTCAAATGTGGAGCATCTCGTTAATAGGTAATCTATGGAAATGAAACATGATTTATATTGTTGTGAATGTATTTCAATTTTCTGCAGTAATTTTATTTTAGGTATTGATTGTATAACTGTGGGTTTTGGGTTTTCGCAAAAGTCTACATTTATACTGTTAAATGCAGTTATGTTGACTTGTGGACCTTCGCAGTCGTAAGCTATGAATGTCTGTGTGGGATTAAATTTTAGGGTAAGAATAAATGTGAATATTAATTTTGTATTAGATAACTGCATCTTTGTAAAATTGTTGTGTGCGTTTATTAGTTTTTTTTTTTTGGGGTAATATTTAATTATATATTTGTTTATTATTTATTTATGTATACTTTAGTTATGGCTGATTTGACGTTTTGGCTTGGCCTCTGAAACAATATACTGTTAGTGTGTGTTTGTAACATTTACCTGTATAATAAAACATAACATAAAACAATGTATGACAAATAAATTATATTAAATTATATAGTGTATTTGCGTATTACATATAAATTAAATTTTTTTTTTTTTTTACGAATAATAATGGTTTACGTATTATGGCTGGGATATTCTCATATGCATAGTTTTATTTAATTGTTACTTAAGTTATGTGATAAATAATAATAATAAATAATGTGCATACAGGTATAATAATGCACTAGTCGTAAAATGTTTAAATTAATAGGTAGTGTATTTGCTATTATTTTTGTATGAATATTAATATTCAATTCATATTATTAGAACTTATTGTGGTGCGTGTTATATAAATAATTTGTTTTGGTTGAAATATTTTTTTATTTGTTACATTGCACGTTTTGCATTTATATGTATTTTATGAGTTGTTTGTATTTATTTTATTGTTATAATAATTTTAAAAAAAAAAAAAAAAGAGAGAGGGAAGGAAGAAAGAACAAAAATATATAAATATATTTATATTTTGACTGGCTGAGCCTATTGCGTTTTAGATTAATTATGTTGGTATTTAGAGAGTTAAAATCGAAAGTGCCCTAATTTAGACCCTTTTGTAGTATGGTTTTAACCTCCGTACGTGTATAGTATCGACGGTTTCTTTGTTGTTTAATGTCATTTTTATTTTATAATTTAAATCGTTGATTTTGTCTACTATTTTAAATGGTCCTCTGTACATGGGTCCTAGTTTGGGAGACTTTCCCACTTCGAGGAATGGAAAACTAATCATAACTAAGTCATTAATGTTATAATTTATTGCTGTATGTGTTTTATCATGATATTTTTTTTGAATTATTTGAGCTTTATGAATTTGCTGTGGTATTTTATTTCTTATTTTATTTAGTTCTATTAATGATTGTTTTAAACAATATGGTACGTTTTCGGGAATAATTTTGTTATCTATGGGAAATATTGGTTCAAAACCGTGCATTAGATAAAACGGGCTAAACTTGGTGGTAGTTTGGGGTGTGGAATTGTATGCTAATGTTATGTATGGCAAGAAATATGACCATTTTGTTTGATCACCGTTTGTTAAATAGTTTTTTAAGGAGCCTGTTAGTACACCATTAATTTTTTCAACTAGCCCTTGTGTCTGCGGTGAATAACTCGTTGACAAAGTTTGATTTATTCCTAAGTTTGAACATATATCAGTGATTAATTTATTTCTGAAATGAGTGCCTCGGTCGGACGAAAAGTTTCTAAAACAGCACCAATGTGATACAATTTCTATTAAAAATTTGGCAGTTGCTTCGGCCGTGGCCGATTCAACTGCTTTGGTAAATATGTATTTTGTGGTGTTGCATGCGGCTACTAAAATGTATCGTTTTTTATTGCTTGATACTAGGGGGCCTAGGTAATCAAATGTTATCCTATCTAATGGTCTCCCTGTCGTTATTGGTATGGGATGTAATAGACCTATTGGTTTACCGCTCATTTTTTTATTGACTTGACATTCATCACAAGATTTAATAAAATTAGTGGTGTCTTTGTGTAATGAGGGCCAATAATATTTGTTTTGAATTTTATGAATAGTGCGTGATATGCCTGTATGTCCACCTGTGGGTGAGTCGTGATAGGATTTTAATATTTCATTAATCAATGTTTTTGGTATTACAATAATTGGGTTATAACTTTTCGGTGGTGTGTATCTTTTATAATATAATATTTCATTTTCTAATGTAAATTGTCTAGATTTTCGTCTTATGTTAGTGGGTACCTCTATATTCGACAGTGCTTTTATTATGTCATTGCAAAATTGGTCATTTTTTTGTTGTGTTTTAATATCGTGTAAATTATTCGGTGCGTCGTTGTCGTCATTAATGATATTCATGATTTTAATATTGCTAATTGCATTTCTTGATAGCGAGTCAGCGACTTTGTTTTCTTTGCCTTTTATGTATTTAATATCGAAGTCGAAGTCCAATAATTTTAATGTTAGCCTAGCTATCCTAGGGGAGGGTATTTTTAGGTTGTTATAATATTGTAAGCTTATGTTGTCACAAAATACTGTAAATTTGCGTCCCCATAAGTACTCTCGAAAATATTGGACACCAAAACATAAACCAAGTAACTCGAGGGTGGTGGAAGGGTAAGTCTTTTCTGAATCTAATAACAGCTGGTGACTTATAGTTTTATGGGGTGGGGGAGTGGGGAGATATATACCTGCACATTTACACAAATCGTTTTTTTCCTTGGCATCTGTATATATTATTACATAATATATAAGTACCTACAGTTGACTGTAAGTAAAGCTGGGCATTTATGGCATTCAACAGAACAGATTATTATAAATAGTACCTATCTCACTATTATTGAGAAAATAAAAATATAACCAGTTTATCCAGTGTCCATATACGGTCGTTTATATATTATTTTTCTAATGTGTAAGTAGTAAAAATAATAATAATAATTGTGATGTAATCATTAAAAAAGTAACTGATTTTTTATTAAGTTCTTTTACTTTCTAATTTTATGAACTTGTAAATAAAAGTTACTTTACACTTTAAACTTATCTTACATTTTTCTATATTAATTTTTTATTAGTTCAAAAAATTAGTTAACTTGCTAATTCTTGTCTGTTAGTATACAAATAATTTATTTAGGTCATGAGTACGGCCGTACAGGCGATCGCCCATATCGCCCATATCCCTTCCACAAGCAAATACATCATGAATGAGTTTATTTTAGTTTATTCATATTTGTATTAATTGTTTTTGTATTATTGTTATTATTATTACCTTGATAGGATCAGCTAAAATATCAGCTATTAAAATCACCTTACAAATATTTTAACCAACCATTTATGTTGCAGTGAAGTGTTGTGTTGTGAACTAAACACAGCTTATGACGTCGCAAAATAGGTATGAGCGGTATAGGTACCTACCTATTATAGTGTTATTTAGATGGTAAACGGAGATATTCTGAGTGTGTCCAAATCTTAATTTTTACCTTGGCATAAATTAAATTTAGCTACCCAGCACCCTTTTTGTTCTAAATAACTTACTTATAACTTCCAAAATAATGATTCGGCAAATTTGTTTTTGCACCATCGTTCTTGTCGAAATACGTATGTTCGTAAAAAAAATTCAAAAAATGTGTTGGGTAGCTAAAGTGAATTTGTTCTTTTAGCTTTTAAATAACCTTAGTGCGTCCGTAGTCTTAAACTAGTTAAAATCGTACCTATATATTGGGTAAGTGCCTCCAGTCTTATAAATTAATCCTCAATCCATTGGCGAAAATTGTTGGGGGGTCTTGAGGGGGCTTAGGGCTTAACCCCCACAAAAGTAAATCAAGCTCCTTCCTTTTTTAGTTTTGTCGGATCGAAGCCCACCCAGGGGCCTCATTTCAGTTTTTTTTCCGGGTGTGCAAGATTTTAGGCAGGCCAATTTTAATATTTAACCAGGCCAACTTTAAGTTTAACATTAATATCTAAAAAATAACCATGCCGTTTAAAGTATTTAGTATGTTAATATTATCTTCTTCTCTTTTATAATCCTAATAAAAAATTACTCATACCAATACTAATTTATATTGAAATTTTCAAATAGCTAGCAGTTCAATGTATTAGAAGACTTTTAATAAAATCATATAAGTAACTAAAACAAGTAGCAACTAGCGGCCAACAGAAGCTATTTTACTACTATTTGGAGAATTAAAAGCAAATGCGGTTTAAGGAAATATTTTTAATAAATGTAATTCAAAAATTAAACACTTCAATATTCATACAAAATAACACTACATTATTAGTTATTTTTCTATAGGTTCTTATATATTATCAACTATGCTATGCTTACTCCATTACAGCTAATACCAGCAGGCTGGCACGAACTGTCTTACATAATAAAACCACAGAATAAGACTCGCTTCACACGGTTATCGAATAGGGATACATTTGATAATAAAGCTCATAAAGCTCATAAAAAAAATAAATTTAAATTACATGCATGAATCAGTGGCCCCAAAATATATATTTAGTTGGTGTATGGTAAGGCAATTATAATAAATAGGTGGGTGTCAACATTTTATGTGGAGGTGTCTAATGTCATAGTTAAAATGTTGGACTCCAGCGCCACTGGGCCAAGAATATTTTATTAATTTTTAATAGTAATCATATCCACGCATAGGAGCATTCATGGAGGGCCAATTATTTATTCTATTATGTTAGTGGTGCCGTCGCACACCCTGCCCACCCCCAAATGACGCCCCTGAGCCCACCTCTCACATTGATGTTAATAATGTTAGCCCCCCCCCACCCTGAATTTTAATGGATTTCCGCCCACGCCTCAATCACGTAAAACCTTATAAGAGACAGAGCCAATGATTGACTATGATGATTTATTGAGAATGATTTCGACTCATTTAGAATCAATGAGTGCAATGAGTGAATTACCAATGTGCTAATTATCTAATAATATTTATTTTTACCCATTTATTTTTTTAAATTGAATAGTTTCTTTACAGTTTACTACAAATAACATAGAAAACATAAATATAATGAGATAAAGAATATATCTACTTTTAGGCTTGTGGTGGAGTAGAGGCTTATCGGGCAATCTTAAAAATCAATTTAAGATACAATTTAATTAAATAGGTACAGTAAATAAAAAGGAACAATTAGAACTTAGAATATAGGTAACTAAAAACATATTTACAAATATAAAAATAACAATACATCATTAACTACGGATATATGAAAAAACGATTCTGCGCAGGGTACTTGGCAAAATATGTGTTTTTAAAATCGTGTCGATTACAAAATGTTGACCCTCTAACAGAATTTTTTCAGTTGTGTTCCACAGTATACGACCCTGTCGATAGAGTGAGACCCGATAATGTTGTTGAGTCTGCAGAGTCGGAATCTGGCACCGTCTCTGAGATAGAATCTGAGGACGAATCCCAAACAGTTTTTTTTTAGTTTCAAAATAAAATATAAAATATTAGAATTGGTTTTACTTTTTGACAGTTTCCTTAAATGGTTTTCAGTGTAAAAAACAAAAAAGTATCCCTTGACTTGATATGCAACACCTTACACCACCGCAAGTAGGTTACAGGGTATGTTATGTTGTATAGTATGTATAGTGATAACACGTCTTGCTGCGGCACTCGTCGTTGAGCTTACAGTAGTGTTGCGCGCATGCGTATCAACGTAAAATCGCAAACTTTGGAAGGCTGTAACTTCCAAAATAATAATTTCCGCAAATTAATTTTTATACCATCGCTTTAAACTCGTCGAAATACATAAGTTTCCGACAAAAAAATCGAAAAATTCGAAAAAATAGAATTATGCCCTCATTTCTCATCTGTAGGCGAATTTGGTTTTCAAAGTTTAGCAACACTGTCCAAGCCTCTAACGGCTCCAACGCAGCTGACGCCGGTTTTCATTTCTTTTCATACTTCTTGTATAATCGAATATTCATGTCTATTGTTCGTAGTTTTGTCGTTCGTGGTTGTTAAAATATTGTGAGTCCTGACAGGATAATGTTTTTTTTTACAACGTGTTTATCTAAAATAATATAATAATTGGTATTCTGGGACATTCAAACTTTTATTTTTAATAATAAAAATATTATCTCATCAAATTTGGCAGTGTGATATCAAATTAAGATAAAAAGTTTTATTTTTCTTAATTTCATTTATGTACCTACTTATATAGTGCTCTTCGTAATTTCACTAAACATACGGTAGAAACCGTTTATAATAACAACTGTCGTAGTGACATCTGTAATAAGTGACACTACGTTTTAAAAATGTATATTCAGTGCGTAGTGTGCGGTAATTGTAATACGAATACCAAGCTCACTCGTCCTGAAGTTATTTATCATCAGTAAGTATCTATTGTTTCTGAAAATTCGCTCGGTCAAACCGGTGATGATTTTTTAAACTGTGAAGCATAAACTTGTTTTCATATATTCTATACTCAAGTACAAATATTAGGTACCTAAACTGATTGAGTATATAAAATGTATAAACATATAATTGTTGTAACTAATACAAACGTAAATCATTGGTATTTTTTGTTTCGTGTCTTAGTATTTTTAGACTTCAATAGTTTGATGATAATATGAAAACAAATAAGTATAATAAATTAATAAATAACTGAATTATTAAACTAATACATTTACATTTTATATAATGAACAATATTAACGTTAAGTTCAATATTAGGTAGGTACATTGGGCACCTAGTAAAATTTAAAAAAAAATATTAATATGTTTATAATTACAGTTTTAAAATTGTTTTACTATAATCAATTACATAACGTCATAACATACTAAAATATTTACATTATTATTTTTTTTAATTTTTTTTTGTTAGTGGCAGAGTAGGTATGTATCTTCGGTAATGAGATTTTGAATTTGATTTATTATCTTCCACTCTAGCAATCTTAAAGAACCTATAAAATGATCATATTTCTCGACGATTGTGCCATATTCCACATATAGTAATACATTTACTAATTTATTATGCTATTGAAATTTTACAATATTTTATGGTTTTACTATTAGTAATTTTTGTAAATGTGTTTATAATTTATATAGGCGGAATATATTAAATCAGTTTTTATTGTAAACTATTGAAATCTAAAAATCCTAAGTTACTACTGTACCAGGTCAGTTGGGTCCGTTAATACCCATCCCGTAGCAGGAGAAAGTAAATTAATATTAAACCAGTTTAGTCTACCAAATTTCTATTTTGTGTTAATTTTTTCCTTAAACACTAGTAATTATTGTAATCATTGATATTTGCTTTAATATAGATTTCCTAATAATCAATATTCAAGAAAAAAATGGCTTAAAGTTTGTAGACTTGATCACTTGTACAAGTTTCAACGAGTATGCAGTGATCATTTTTAAAAGAACAGTATAGTAGACAAGGAAAGAAGCGATTATTATTTAAAAGTGCTATTCCCCAACCTTATGTTCGAAGTGGCAATGGAAATGGTTTTCTTTATAAGTAATGCTTCTTGATCTCTATAGTTTAGTTTTTAATTTTCAATAATAATTTTTAATTTGTATATAGTTCCACTACTCAAAGCAATGGTATGCAAGTTGACGATAATACATTTTTACCAATCGAACAAAATCGTTTAAGGTGAGTTAGTGAAAATTGTATTGGAAAAGATTTTGTTTTTACAATTATTTAAAAATCTAGAAAATTGACTTATTGTGATGAAAGTGATTACATAGAATCAAACATTTTTCAGAGAGGAACAGTATGTTGAAAATGATGTAAATAATTTGGCACCCCCAAAACCCTCAAGTAAACAAATTGAAAGACAAATTCCCGCTGATCAATTCATTGCTAATGACAATATTCAAACAGTCGTTAAAAGTGTTGTAGAACCAGTTATAACTACTACTCAGGTAATAATAGTAAAAAAGACTTAAAGTCAAATGTCTTTTGAGTTCCTAAAATAATTTAAAATATTTTGAAAGGCACCACAGAAGCTTAAAGGTAAAATATAGTTGAAATACAAATAATTTGCAGCTATTTTAAATAGGTACCTCAAGGTTTAATAATACTTATAACTTTATAAGTTATTTCATTGTTCTCTGTCTGTCACAACAATTACTGTTATCGCTATCTATAATTTTTTTTGTTTACTTATTACTTTTTATAACATTGATTTTAAATTTAAATTTTTACTTTATAAACATGTTGTAGTTTACTGTTCGTTATGTACACTTTTTCAGTTATAGAATAATAGGACCTTAGAACTAGAATGTTTGATCATTGAGAATGGTATGATTTTTCCCATAAAAAATTATACTAAAAATCTGAGTCTTGTAAAATAATAATTTATGATAACTGTAACTCTGTAGTATGTTTTAAAATATTAATTAGTTTAAAATAACCAAACATACTTTTAAAAATACAGCAGACAAAATATTATATAATATTTATTAGGTGTCTAAATTAATACCTAACAGATAATTTATTTGCAACTAGTGTTCATAGAATAAATTAATTGAGAATTTTACTTTCTGATTGGAGTGATGAATGTCTTAAAATGTAAGAAATACTAACAAGCATAAAAATGTATACAGAGTAACATAACTTAAAAAGTTATAAACACTTGATATTAAAGTATTAAACGGACAAGGATTCAGGGGCTCCATGGGTGCTCGGGCACCCTCCGTCATCTAAGCCACTATTCACCAATCAAATAAATTACGTAACCTAAAATAAATAGGTAAACCAATTTTTTTTACGCCCTGCTAAAATATTTAAACATCCTATATTTTTGAAAACAATAGATTTTTTTGAACTTTAAAAATTATTGATTGAATTTACATTTATTCCAAATTTAATGCAAGACTTATTAAAAACAAAATACGGTCTATACTCTGTCCCACGAGAGAAGTAGACTGTTTCCCGCATATAGACAGATGTCAGCGGCGTTCCGTTGCTCCATTTCCCTCACTATGTGACAGTCGGTACAGACGCAAGCACAGTATATACCGCACTCCCAGACACCGGATGTTTGTTGTTGTCGATGACGGAGCACAATCGGTTGCGCAAGTAGTTTTAATGCTCGAGAAAAGACGAGTTTTGGTCACCGCCTGGTCAACTTCTCTGGTGGGACGATAAATATGTTGTTCCATACCTAGGTAGAACTAAATCCATATTACTCCTAAAACATGTACCTATTATAATAAATTATGGACAGAAGTAACAGTACTATTCTTATATCTAAACACAATTTTACAAACATTCAGTATATAATAAGTTTGAAAATTATAAATATTGAGTGTTTCATGAATAAGTTGTAGTGAGTAGAATTTATCAGTTTTTTTTTATAATTGAGCAATTAAAACCTTTTTGCTTACTTACACATGCATTTTCATGAAGAAAATATTATTAATAAAATTACAAGAGGATTTTTTTTTTTTTTTTTTTAATTCTATAACAGTAACTTTTTTTCTTCAGTATTCCAAATTTTTAAAGAAAACCACAGTATTCTGTGAATTAGTAATACACATTTATCATAAATACATTTTTTTGAAAAGTAAATTACATCATTGGTAGATAGCCCATTTCTAAATCCTAATTGATTATTACCAAAAAAGCATGTTTAGTCAGGAATTTGGTAAGTCTGCTTTTAATGCATTCTTCTAGTATTTTTGAAACGATTAAGGGTAGGGTGGCGAGCCTGTAGTTGCAACAGCATTTTTTATCAATTTCACAATTTACTATTTTAATAGTTATAAGCAGGGCTCGTAACTTCATGCACTAAAAAATGCATAAATAAGCATGCATTCATGCACTAAAAATTGTCAAAATATGCATTAAAATATGCACTTAAAAGTTCAAAAATATGCATTTATATGCATTAACATTTTTAAATTATGCACTCAAAATATGCATTATGTAAAAAAAACATGACCAAATTTTAAAATAATGAGAATAAATCCATACATTTTAAAAATATTTTATTCCTTTTAATTTTTATATATTTAAAGGTCAAAATTAATAAAATAAAAAATAAAATTAATACTTGTGAAACTCAAATAGCTTTGTCATCTTTATACATTTTAATTAGGTAGTCAATTTTGTCTAATTTGTTTACACTCTTATTCAGCACCAACAATGAAAACATTTGGAATGAAATATTAGGTTTTTCATTTTGAGATAATTTAGTAATATATATTTTATAAGTGTTTTTTTTATGTTTTCCAATAAGAGGGCGCATTAGTAGACAAAATATGGCATAAAACCATGGTTTCGTAATTCAAGTAATACGGCTTATTGAAGTGGTTTACAGTAAAAATACCTATTATAAAAATGGTAAAGTAGAACTTTTTTTTACAATCGTAAGAAGCCTGATTTTCGATATTTTTATTAACTAGCTAAATAATTACTCAATAAAAAATTTAAAAAACCGTTATAATTTACCATGCGATATTGGACAATTGGAACAAGATATCAAAAATCGGAAGAAAATTTTCAAATATTTGTCTAAAAAATATTTTTATGAAATTATATGCACTAACGACTGTAAAAAATCAACTATATGCCAAATATGACTTTACACCCAAAACATGCAAAAACATGCACTATCAAACTTCATATTATTATTACTATTGTTATGAAACGGATTTGTATCTCAGTTAGCATGTTTTCCTGTGTGGCAAAAAAAACATGCAGATGCATGAACTTACGAGCCCTGGTTATAAGTATAGAATTTTTATGGCCAGTAAAAAATTCTTTTGTCTTTTATCGGCTTTAGACTCTATTGGAGGCCAATAGCTACGAGACAAGCTTCCTTCTATTTCACTCTATATTGAGCTACTTCATTAAAGTAGTCTACCCCCAGTTGCCTTTTATGTTATTAGCTTGCAACAATAAATAATTTATCTTAGCAAAACCATTTAGTTTTTGTTTAAAATGAATTAAAACTTTAACGAGGACAATATGGTTAAGAACCTGTTTTGTATTAGATATTGTTAGGTATTTTTAGATATTCAGATATGAATGTATTGGTTTTACTATGATATGATTTTTCTTATACTTGTTTCAATCATTTTTCATTTAAATGTACACATTTTTCAAACTTAAATGACTGTAACGAAAAAAAAGTTTTGCTTATGTACCTTTATTTGGTTTTGATTGCTAAAAGAACAAAACTAATATAAAGTTATAATACATTTTCCAGTTTTTTGACAATATATAGAATTCTTTTCGGTATTTAAAAAAAAAAAAGTTAAATGTTTTTAATTATCACCTTCAGTGTTAATAGTATAATCATATTATACTACTGTAAATGGAATTAGTCTTAATTATTTTAGATTAATTATTTGTTATTTTTGTACTACATTATATTTATATACCTATACTTATATGTAATTTATTTTATTAATTTAGGATTGGGAACCTGATTGTCCTATACCGGGAAGAAAAACAAATACTGATGGAGATATTGAAGAAAATGGATTTATTTTTGAAATTTCAAAAACGGTTGAATTACCTAGTCCATTCTGGAAGAGTGACAACGTTAAAGAAAGAAACAAACCATGAGTCTGCAGAGTCGGAATCTGGCACCGTCTCTGAGATAGAATCTGAGGACGAATCCCAAACAGTTTTTTTTTAGTTTCAAAATAAAATATAAAATATTAGAATTGGTTTTACTTTTTGACAGTTTCCTTAAATGGTTTTCAGTGTAAAAAACAAAAAAGTATCCCTTGACTTGATATGCAACACCTTACACCACCGCAAGTAGGTTACAGGGTATGTTATGTTGTATAGTATGTATAGTGATAACACGTCTTGCTGCGGCACTCGTCGTTGAGCTTACAGTAGTGTTGCGCGCATGCGTATCAACGTAAAATCGCAAACTTTGGAAGGCTGTAACTTCCAAAATAATAATTTCCGCAAATTAATTTTTATACCATCGCTTTAAACTCGTCGAAATACATAAGTTTCCGACAAAAAAATCGAAAAATTCGAAAAAATAGAATTATGCCCTCATTTCTCATCTGTAGGCGAATTTGGTTTTCAAAGTTTAGCAACACTGTCCAAGCCTCTAACGGCTCCAACGCAGCTGACGCCGGTTTTCATTTCTTTTCATACTTCTTGTATAATCGAATATTCATGTCTATTGTTCGTAGTTTTGTCGTTCGTGGTTGTTAAAATATTGTGAGTCCTGACAGGATAATGTTTTTTTTTACAACGTGTTTATCTAAAATAATATAATAATTGGTATTCTGGGACATTCAAACTTTTATTTTTAATAATAAAAATATTATCTCATCAAATTTGGCAGTGTGATATCAAATTAAGATAAAAAGTTTTATTTTTCTTAATTTCATTTATGTACCTACTTATATAGTGCTCTTCGTAATTTCACTAAACATACGGTAGAAACCGTTTATAATAACAACTGTCGTAGTGACATCTGTAATAAGTGACACTACGTTTTAAAAATGTATATTCAGTGCGTAGTGTGCGGTAATTGTAATACGAATACCAAGCTCACTCGTCCTGAAGTTATTTATCATCAGTAAGTATCTATTGTTTCTGAAAATTCGCTCGGTCAAACCGGTGATGATTTTTTAAACTGTGAAGCATAAACTTGTTTTCATATATTCTATACTCAAGTACAAATATTAGGTACCTAAACTGATTGAGTATATAAAATGTATAAACATATAATTGTTGTAACTAATACAAACGTAAATCATTGGTATTTTTTGTTTCGTGTCTTAGTATTTTTAGACTTCAATAGTTTGATGATAATATGAAAACAAATAAGTATAATAAATTAATAAATAACTGAATTATTAAACTAATACATTTACATTTTATATAATGAACAATATTAACGTTAAGTTCAATATTAGGTAGGTACATTGGGCACCTAGTAAAATTTAAAAAAAAATATTAATATGTTTATAATTACAGTTTTAAAATTGTTTTACTATAATCAATTACATAACGTCATAACATACTAAAATATTTACATTATTATTTTTTTTAATTTTTTTTTTGTTAGTGGCAGAGTAGGTATGTATCTTCGGTAATGAGATTTTGAATTTGATTTATTATCTTCCACTCTAGCAATCTTAAAGAACCTATAAAATGATCATATTTCTCGACGATTGTGCCATATTCCACATATAGTAATACATTTACTAATTTATTATGCTATTGAAATTTTACAATATTTTATGGTTTTACTATTAGTAATTTTTGTAAATGTGTTTATAATTTATATAGGCGGAATATATTAAATCAGTTTTTATTGTAAACTATTGAAATCTAAAAATCCTAAGTTACTACTGTACCAGGTCAGTTGGGTCCGTTAATACCCATCCCGTAGCAGGAGAAAGTAAATTAATATTAAACCAGTTTAGTCTACCAAATTTCTATTTTGTGTTAATTTTTTCCTTAAACACTAGTAATTATTGTAATCATTGATATTTGCTTTAATATAGATTTCCTAATAATCAATATTCAAGAAAAAAATGGCTTAAAGTTTGTAGACTTGATCACTTGTACAAGTTTCAACGAGTATGCAGTGATCATTTTTTAAAAGAACAGTATAGTAGACAAGGAAACAAGCGATTATTATTTAAAAGTGCTATTCCCCAACCTTATGTTCGAAGTGGCAATGGAAATGGTTTTCTTTATAAGTAATGCTTCTTGATCTCTATAGTTTAGTTTTTAATTTTCAATAATAATTTTTAATTTGTATATAGTTCCACTACTCAAAGCAATGGTATGCAAGTTGACGATAATACATTTTTACCAATCGAACAAAATCGTTTAAGGTGAGTTAGTGAAAATTGTATTGGAAAAGATTTTGTTTTTACAATTATTTAAAAATCTAGAAAATTGACTTATTGTGATGAAAGTGATTACATAGAATCAAACATTTTTCAGAGAGGAACAGTATGTTGAAAATGATGTAAATAATTTGGCACCCCCAAAACCCTCAAGTAAACAAATTGAAAGACAAATTCCCGCTGATCAATTCATTGCTAATGACAATATTCAAACAGTCGTTAAAAGTGTTGTAGAACCAGTTATAACTACTACTCAGGTAATAATAGTAAAAAAGACTTAAAGTCAAATGTCTTTTGAGTTCCTAAAATAATTTAAAATATTTTGAAAGGCACCACAGAAGCTTAAAGGTAAAATATAGTTGAAATACAAATAATTTGCAGCTATTTTAAATAGGTACCTCAAGGTTTAATAATACTTATAACTTTATAAGTTATTTCATTGTTCTCTGTCTGTCACAACAATTACTGTTATCGCTATCTATAATTTTTTTGTTTACTTATTACTTTTTATAACATTGATTTTAAATTTAAATTTTTACTTTATAAACATGTTGTAGTTTACTGTTCGTTATGTACACTTTTTCAGTTATAGAATAATAGGACCTTAGAACTAGAATGTTTGATCATTGAGAATGGTATGATTTTTCCCATAAAAAATTATACTAAAAATCTGAGTCTTGTAAAATAATAATTTATGATAACTGTAACTCTGTAGTATGTTTTAAAATATTAATTAGTTTAAAATAACCAAACATACTTTTAAAAATACAGCAGACAAAATATTATATAATATTTATTAGGTGTCTAAATTAATACCTAACAGATAATTTATTTGCAACTAGTGTTCATAGAATAAATTAATTGAGAATTTTACTTTCTGATTGGAGTGATGAATGTCTTAAAATGTAAGAAATACTAACAAGCATAAAAATGTATACAGAGTAACATAACTTAAAAAGTTATAAACACTTGATATTAAAGTATTAAACGGACAAGGATTCAGGGGCTCCATGGGTGCTCGGGCACCCTCCGTCATCTAAGCCACTATTCACCAATCAAATAAATTACGTAACCTAAAATAAATAGGTAAACCAATTTTTTTTACGCCCTGCTAAAATATTTAAACATCCTATATTTTTGAAAACAATAGATTTTTTTGAACTTTAAAAATTATTGATTGAATTTACATTTATTCCAAATTTAATGCAAGACTTATTAAAAACAAAATACGGTCTATACTCTGTCCCACGAGAGAAGTAGACTGTTTCCCGCATATAGACAGATGTCAGCGGCGTTCCGTTGCTCCATTTCCCTCACTATGTGACAGTCGGTACAGACGCAAGCACAGTATATACCGCACTCCCAGACACCGGATGTTTGTTGTTGTCGATGACGGAGCACAATCGGTTGCGCAAGTAGTTTTAATGCTCGAGAAAAGACGAGTTTTGGTCACCGCCTGGTCAACTTCTCTGGTGGGACGATAAATATGTTGTTCCATACCTAGGTAGAACTAAATCCATATTACTCCTAAAACATGTACCTATTATAATAAATTATGGACAGAAGTAACAGTACTATTCTTATATCTAAACACAATTTTACAAACATTCAGTATATAATAAGTTTGAAAATTATAAATATTGAGTGTTTCATGAATAAGTTGTAGTGAGTAGAATTTATCAGTTTTTTTTTATAATTGAGCAATTAAAACCTTTTTGCTTACTTACACATGCATTTTCATGAAGAAAATATTATTAATAAAATTACAAGAGGATTTTTTTTTTTTTTTTTTAATTCTATAACAGTAACTTTTTTTCTTCAGTATTCCAAATTTTTAAAGAAAACCACAGTATTCTGTGAATTAGTAATACACATTTATCATAAATACATTTTTTTGAAAAGTAAATTACATCATTGGTAGATAGCCCATTTCTAAATCCTAATTGATTATTACCAAAAAAGCATGTTTAGTCAGGAATTTGGTAAGTCTGCTTTTAATGCATTCTTCTAGTATTTTTGAAACGATTAAGGGTAGGGTGGCGAGCCTGTAGTTGCAACAGCATTTTTTATCAATTTCACAATTTACTATTTTAATAGTTATAAGCAGGGCTCGTAACTTCATGCACTAAAAAATGCATAAATAAGCATGCATTCATGCACTAAAAATTGTCAAAATATGCATTAAAATATGCACTTAAAAGTTCAAAAATATGCATTTATATGCATTAACATTTTTAAATTATGCACTCAAAATATGCATTATGTAAAAAAAACATGACCAAATTTTAAAATAATGAGAATAAATCCATACATTTTAAAAATATTTTATTCCTTTTAATTTTTATATATTTAAAGGTCAAAATTAATAAAATAAAAAATAAAATTAATACTTGTGAAACTCAAATAGCTTTGTCATCTTTATACATTTTAATTAGGTAGTCAATTTTGTCTAATTTGTTTACACTCTTATTCAGCACCAACAATGAAAACATTTGGAATGAAATATTAGGTTTTTCATTTTGAGATAATTTAGTAATATATATTTTATAAGTGTTTTTTTTATGTTTTCCAATAAGAGGGCGCATTAGTAGACAAAATATGGCATAAAACCATGGTTTCGTAATTCAAGTAATACGGCTTATTGAAGTGGTTTACAGTAAAAATACCTATTATAAAAATGGTAAAGTAGAACTTTTTTTTACAATCGTAAGAAGCCTGATTTTCGATATTTTTATTAACTAGCTAAATAATTACTCAATAAAAAATTTAAAAAACCGTTATAATTTACCATGCGATATTGGACAATTGGAACAAGATATCAAAAATCGGAAGAAAATTTTCAAATATTTGTCTAAAAAATATTTTTATGAAATTATATGCACTAACGACTGTAAAAAATCAACTATATGCCAAATATGACTTTACACCCAAAACATGCAAAAACATGCACTATCAAACTTCATATTATTATTACTATTGTTATGAAACGGATTTGTATCTCAGTTAGCATGTTTTCCTGTGTGGCAAAAAAAACATGCAGATGCATGAACTTACGAGCCCTGGTTATAAGTATAGAATTTTTATGGCCAGTAAAAAATTCTTTTGTCTTTTATCGGCTTTAGACTCTATTGGAGGCCAATAGCTACGAGACAAGCTTCCTTCTATTTCACTCTATATTGAGCTACTTCATTAAAGTAGTCTACCCCCAGTTGCCTTTTATGTTATTAGCTTGCAACAATAAATAATTTATCTTAGCAAAACCATTTAGTTTTTGTTTAAAATGAATTAAAACTTTAACGAGGACAATATGGTTAAGAACCTGTTTTGTATTAGATATTGTTAGGTATTTTTAGATATTCAGATATGAATGTATTGGTTTTACTATGATATGATTTTTCTTATACTTGTTTCAATCATTTTTCATTTAAATGTACACATTTTTCAAACTTAAATGACTGTAACGAAAAAAAAGTTTTGCTTATGTACCTTTATTTGGTTTTGATTGCTAAAAGAACAAAACTAATATAAAGTTATAATACATTTTCCAGTTTTTTGACAATATATAGAATTCTTTTCGGTATTTAAAAAAAAAAAAGTTAAATGTTTTTAATTATCACCTTCAGTGTTAATAGTATAATCATATTATACTACTGTAAATGGAATTAGTCTTAATTATTTTAGATTAATTATTTGTTATTTTTGTACTACATTATATTTATATACCTATACTTATATGTAATTTATTTTATTAATTTAGGATTGGGAACCTGATTGTCCTATACCGGGAAGAAAAACAAATACTGATGGAGATATTGAAGAAAATGGATTTATTTTTGAAATTTCAAAAACGGTTGAATTACCTAGTCCATTCTGGAAGAGTGACAACGTTAAAGAAAGAAACAAACCATGAGTCTGCAGAGTCGGAATCTGGCACCGTCTCTGAGATAGAATCTGAGGACGAATCCCAAACAGTTTTTTTTTAGTTTCAAAATAAAATATAAAATATTAGAATTGGTTTTACTTTTTGACAGTTTCCTTAAATGGTTTTCAGTGTAAAAAACAAAAAAGTATCCCTTGACTTGATATGCAACACCTTACACCACCGCAAGTAGGTTACAGGGTATGTTATGTTGTATAGTATGTATAGTGATAACACGTCTTGCTGCGGCACTCGTCGTTGAGCTTACAGTAGTGTTGCGCGCATGCGTATCAACGTAAAATCGCAAACTTTGGAAGGCTGTAACTTCCAAAATAATAATTTCCGCAAATTAATTTTTATACCATCGCTTTAAACTCGTCGAAATACATAAGTTTCCGACAAAAAAATCGAAAAATTCGAAAAAATAGAATTATGCCCTCATTTCTCATCTGTAGGCGAATTTGGTTTTCAAAGTTTAGCAACACTGTCCAAGCCTCTAACGGCTCCAACGCAGCTGACGCCGGTTTTCATTTCTTTTCATACTTCTTGTATAATCGAATATTCATGTCTATTGTTCGTAGTTTTGTCGTTCGTGGTTGTTAAAATATTGTGAGTCCTGACAGGATAATGTTTTTTTTTACAACGTGTTTATCTAAAATAATATAATAATTGGTATTCTGGGACATTCAAACTTTTATTTTTAATAATAAAAATATTATCTCATCAAATTTGGCAGTGTGATATCAAATTAAGATAAAAAGTTTTATTTTTCTTAATTTCATTTATGTACCTACTTATATAGTGCTCTTCGTAATTTCACTAAACATACGGTAGAAACCGTTTATAATAACAACTGTCGTAGTGACATCTGTATTAAGTGACACTACGTTTTAAAAATGTATATTCAGTGCGTAGTGTGCGGTAATTGTAATACGAATACCAAGCTCACTCGTCCTGAAGTTATTTATCATCAGTAAGTATCTATTGTTTCTGAAAATTCGCTCGGTCAAACCGGTGATGATTTTTTAAACTGTGAAGCATAAACTTGTTTTCATATATTCTATACTCAAGTACAAATATTAGGTACCTAAACTGATTGAGTATATAAAATGTATAAACATATAATTGTTGTAACTAATACAAACGTAAATCATTGGTATTTTTTGTTTCGTGTCTTAGTATTTTTAGACTTCAATAGTTTGATGATAATATGAAAACAAATAAGTATAATAAATTAATAAATAACTGAATTATTAAACTAATACATTTACATTTTATATAATGAACAATATTAACGTTAAGTTCAATATTAGGTAGGTACATTGGGCACCTAGTAAAATTTAAAAAAAAATATTAATATGTTTATAATTACAGTTTTAAAATTGTTTTACTATAATCAATTACATAACGTCATAACATACTAAAATATTTACATTATTATTTTTTTAATTTTTTTTTGTTAGTGGCAGAGTAGGTATGTATCTTCGGTAATGAGATTTTGAATTTGATTTATTATCTTCCACTCTAGCAATCTTAAAGAACCTATAAAATGATCATATTTCTCGACGATTGTGCCATATTCCACATATAGTAATACATTTACTAATTTATTATGCTATTGAAATTTTACAATATTTTATGGTTTTACTATTAGTAATTTTTGTAAATGTGTTTATAATTTATATAGGCGGAATATATTAAATCAGTTTTTATTGTAAACTATTGAAATCTAAAAATCCTAAGTTACTACTGTACCAGGTCAGTTGGGTCCGTTAATACCCATCCCGTAGCAGGAGAAAGTAAATTAATATTAAACCAGTTTAGTCTACCAAATTTCTATTTTGTGTTAATTTTTTCCTTAAACACTAGTAATTATTGTAATCATTGATATTTGCTTTAATATAGATTTCCTAATAATCAATATTCAAGAAAAAAATGGCTTAAAGTTTGTAGACTTGATCACTTGTACAAGTTTCAACGAGTATGCAGTGATCATTTTTTAAAAGAACAGTATAGTAGACAAGGAAACAAGCGATTATTATTTAAAAGTGCTATTCCCCAACCTTATGTTCGAAGTGGCAATGGAAATGGTTTTCTTTATAAGTAATGCTTCTTGATCTCTATAGTTTAGTTTTTAATTTTCAATAATAATTTTTAATTTGTATATAGTTCCACTACTCAAAGCAATGGTATGCAAGTTGACGATAATACATTTTTACCAATCGAACAAAATCGTTTAAGGTGAGTTAGTGAAAATTGTATTGGAAAAGATTTTGTTTTTACAATTATTTAAAAATCTAGAAAATTGACTTATTGTGATGAAAGTGATTACATAGAATCAAACATTTTTCAGAGAGGAACAGTATGTTGAAAATGATGTAAATAATTTGGCACCCCCAAAACCCTCAAGTAAACAAATTGAAAGACAAATTCCCGCTGATCAATTCATTGCTAATGACAATATTCAAACAGTCGTTAAAAGTGTTGTAGAACCAGTTATAACTACTACTCAGGTAATAATAGTAAAAAAGACTTAAAGTCAAATGTCTTTTGAGTTCCTAAAATAATTTAAAATATTTTGAAAGGCACCACAGAAGCTTAAAGGTAAAATATAGTTGAAATACAAATAATTTGCAGCTATTTTAAATAGGTACCTCAAGGTTTAATAATACTTATAACTTTATAAGTTATTTCATTGTTCTCTGTCTGTCACAACAATTACTGTTATCGCTATCTATAATTTTTTTTGTTTACTTATTACTTTTTATAACATTGATTTTAAATTTAAATTTTTACTTTATAAACATGTTGTAGTTTACTGTTCGTTATGTACACTATTTCAGTTATAGAATAATAGGACCTTAGAACTAGAATGTTTGATCATTGGGAATGGTATGATTTTTCCCATAAAAAATTATACTAAAAATCTGAGTCTTGTAAAATAATAATTTATGATAACTGTAACTCTGTAATATGTTTTAAAATATTAATTAGTTTAAAATAACCAAACATACTTTTAAAAATACAGCAGACAAAATATTATATAATATTTATTAGGTGTCTAAATTAATACTTAACAGATAATTTATTTGCAACTAGTGTTCATAGAATAAATTAATTGAGAATTTTACTTTCTGATTGGAGTGATGAATGTCTTAATTTTATAATATTGTGTTGTTGTGATTTAAGCTATAAAATGTAAGAAATACTAACAAGCATAAAAGTGTATACAGAGTAACATAACTTAAAAAGTTATAAACACATGATATTAAAGTATTAAACGGACAAGGATTCAGGGGCTCCATGGGTGCTCGGGCACCCTCCGTCATCTAAGCCACTATTCACCAATAAAATAAATTACGTAACCTAAAATAAATAGGTAAACCAATTTTTTTTACGCCCTGCTAAAATATTTAAACATCCTATATTTTTGAAAACAATAGATTTTTTTGAACTTTAAAAATTATTGATTGAATTTACATTTATTCCAAATTTAATGCAAGACTTATTAAAAACAAAATACGGTCTATACTCTGTCCCACGAGAGAAGTAGACTGTTTCCCGCATATAGACAGATGTCAGCGGCGTTCCGTTGCTCCATTCCCCTCACTATGTGACAGTCGGTACAGACGCAAGCACAGTATATACCGCACTCCCAGACACCGGATGTTTGTTGTTGTCGACGACGGAGCACAATCGGTTGCGCAAGTGGTTTTAATGCTCGAGAAAAGACGAGTTTTGGTCACCGCCTGGACAACTTCTCTGGTGGGACGAAGTATAATATGTTGTTCCATACCTAGGTAGAACTAAATCCATATTACTCCTAAAACATGTACCTATTATAATTATGGACAGAAGTAACAGTACTATTTTTATATCTAAACACAATTTTACAAACATTCAGTATATAATAAGTTTTAAAATTATAAATATTGAGTGTTTCATGAATAAGTTGTAGTGAGTAGAATTTATCAGTTTTTTTTATAATTGAACAATTAAAACCTTTTTGCTTACTTACACATGCATTTTCATGAAGAAAATATTATTAATAAAATTACAAGAAGATTTTTTTTTTTTTTTTTAATTCTATAACAATAACTTTTTTTCTTCTGTATTCCAAATTTTTAAAGAAAACCACAGTATTCTGTGAATTAGTAATACACATTTATCATAAATACATTTTTTTGAAAAGTAAATTACATCATTGGTAGATAGCCCATTTCTAAATCCTAATTGATTATTACCAAAAAAGCATGTTTAGTCAGGAATTTGGTAAGTCTGCTTTTAATGCATTCTTCTAGTATTTTTGAAACGATTAAGGGTAGGGTGGCGAGCCTGTAGTTGCAACAGCAATTTTTATCAATTTCACAATTTACTATTTTAATAGTTATAAGTATAGAATTTTTATAGCCAGTAAAAAATTCTTTTGTCTTTTATCGGCTTTAGACTCTATTGGAGGCCAATAGCTACGAGACAAGCTTCCTTCTATTTCACTCTATCTTGAGCTACTTCATTAAAGTAGTCTACCCCCAGTTGCCTTTTATGTTATTAGCTTGCAACAATAAATAATTTATCTTAGCAAAACCATTTAGTTTTTGTTTAAAATGAATTAAAACTTTAACGAGGACAATATGGTTAAGAACCTGTTTTGTATTAGATATTGTTAGGTATTTTTAGATATTCAGATATGAATGTATTGGTTTTACTATGATATGATTTTTCTTATACTTGTTTCAATCATTTTTCATTTAAATGTACACATTTTTCAAACTTAAATGACTGTAACGAAAAAAAAGTTTTGCTTATGTACCTTTATTTGGTTTTGATTGCTAAAAGAACAAAACTAATATAAAGTTATAATACATTTTCCAGTTTTTTGACAATATATAGAATTCTTTTCGGTATTTAAAAAAAAAAAAAGTTAAATGTTTTTAATTATCACTTTCAGTGTTAATAGTATAATCATATACTACTGTAAATGGAATTAGTCTTAATTATTTTAGATTAATGATTTGTTATTTTTGTATTACATTATATT
The DNA here is from genome assembly GCA_949089665.1 of Macrosiphum euphorbiae. NCBI lineage: Eukaryota > Metazoa > Arthropoda > Insecta > Hemiptera > Aphididae > Macrosiphum > Macrosiphum euphorbiae. The sequence goes on along the minus strand of CARXXK010000002.1, from coordinate 107,465,948 downwards.
TATATATACATATATGTAATTTATTTTATTAATTTAGGATTTGGAACCTGATTGTCCTATACCGGGAAGAAAAACAAATACTGATGGAGATATTGAAGAAAATGGATTTATTTTTGAAATTTCAAAAACGGTTGAATTACCTAGTCCATTCTGGAAGAGTGACCACGTTAAAGAAAGAAATGAAACAATTTTTTATCAGATAGACCATATTGAAAAATTAATAGTAAAAAAAGTTTGTTTTTATGATAGCTTGGTGCCAATTATATTTATATACGATATGTACTACAAATTTAATGTGCCTATTTTAGCAAAGACACAGTTACAAATGCTTTTAGAAATAATTAACAACATAGAAAAATGTTCCGGTATGGATAAAAAATGTATAGAATATTTTGAAAAATGTTATTTAGAACTTAAAAATTTAAAGGAAACAAGTAATAAAATGCCTACAAAAAAAGAAATAATGGCATTCACCTCCAAAACCTTCCCATACACTTGCGAAAACTTCTAGAATTATTAATATTATCAAGCAACACTATTAATTTAATTCTTTATTCTCTTTATATTTAAATATTTTTAAGTATATTTCTTAGTATTGTAGACTTGATTTGAATTTTATGTATTTAAAAAAAACTTTATTTGTAAGCCATGTAGGTACTGTTTTCATTATTTAAATCAATGTGGAAATATTATAATATTTATATAATCTCTAATATATATTATTATTTCATATTATGGTATAATTGTCTACTGTATAACCGCATACTTTCCAATTGTCTAGGAATGCAAATATTTTGTAAATAAAACTCTTTAAATATAATTTAAAAATAGTTATTTTAATATGATGTTGCTCCACAATCAACATATTATTATATCATTCAATTACAATTGAACACCAGTATGTGACCCACATTTAACCTACTGCATAGCAGAGCGACATCCACTTACCTGACTTACCCGTTTTTTTAACGTATTATTTGTTATGGTAACAATGTGTAAGTAAGTAGAATAAAGGGTTTGAAACTGCTGATAAATTTTTTATTAGTTTTTTTATTACCTGTAATATATATAATATTGCAAAAAGTTTTTTCCATAATAGTTTAATACCTATAAATAATAATCTTGTATGTAGCGTACACATTTGACATTTGAATTTTAATATAGCCATATAGCTGGTGGAACAGTTTATTAATTATAAGGGTACCTAGGTACCTACTATATATATATAAATACTTAATACCACCACAAAGGTTATTGGTTATTATTCAGTCTGAAATAACTGTAAATAAATAGGTCATCGTATATATTCAGATTAAAAGTATACCTACCTATTTCTGATGATTGTTAAAAACAAAATTGAAAAACTCCACACCAGCTTTGGCAGGGCCGGACTAGCCCACTGTGCTACTGTGCTACAGCACAGTAGGCTGCGGCCGTGAAAAAAAAATCTACTGAGATTACAGAATAGTGAATAGATTATCTTGGTACCTAATTATATTTTTAAAATATTAAGGGCTCTTTTTCTTACAGCGTCTTGAGCTACTCGAGATTAATCTGTGTTTTAAATTTCAAAAGTTTATCTTAAGAGGAAACAGAGATATATGGGTTAGAAAAACTGGGCGAACTGGTTCGTGTCTGCAGTGTCACAACTAGGGGGGTGGACTCCGTGTAATAGTAGGTATATTAAAACATAGGTATATTGCTTATATAATTAATATATATGATTTATTTTGTCCGACACCCCCCCCACCATGAAAAATTCATGGTTGTGACACTGGTTCGTGTAGAGATACACCGGCATTGCTGGAACTTGCCCTGGCGTAATACCGTGCGCTCAGATATGATAGGTAACACGTTATCGTTATGTCACATGGACCTCCACCACAGAATAAATTTATATATTCCATGCCTCCATGCCACCACTGACTGTTCACTGTTCAGATTAACTCATTGTTTTTCTATGTTTATTAGATACATTTGTGTTTACTGTTTATTAACAATTTTAACAATTTGTCATGTATTTCATTTGTATGTCGGTTGTAAAATATATATTAGATCAAATATCATTGGAAGATATTGTAGAATATTTAAAATCTTCATCGTCACTTATGTCTAAATTATTATCTTAAGTATAGGTACCTACTTAAAATGATTATTACCTATATCTTTTTAGGGTTCCGTAACGTGTTTTGTGTTATAATTAGTATTATTTATTATTATTTTTTTAATATTTAATGTAGGTACGTTTAATATTATTGTTATAAAGGTTTAAAAAAGATATTTTAATTATTAATTTGAAATAAAATAATTAAGTCACAAAAATAATATTGTATTTTTATTAAACTCCACTAATTATTTGTGTATTATTTTAAGGCATATAGATACTAAGTAAATTTATTTTGTATAGTATCATGGGACATGGATTATGGATAACATCACATAACTAACTAATCATGGTTGTTGAATATGAAGGTTATAAGAAAGTGGTCACTTCTAACCTCTTTAAGTCTGTGCAATATTCTAAGTACGCATGTATAAGCGATCGCTTATCCTCCTCGAGGAGCTACAAACGTGTGAGTGAGGGTACGTTTAAGCTGCGTTCTTATGTACGGATATTGGACTACCGGCAGCGTCGTCCACACAGTTAAATATTTATATACTACTATATTGGGTAATTTATTTTTAAAACTAACAGCGTTGTCGATTGCTAATAATATCACTAATATTAACATGATGAATACAGAGGAAAAAATTTATAATTTAAAATGTCATCAGACATGTTTAGACCATGGGAAGATAATGCCTAAATTGCTCAAAATAATTTCAAATTAGGTAAATAAATGTTATTTAATTTTTATAAGTATAGCACTATTAATTTATGAATTATGATAATTCTATGATACAAAAGAGCATTAGCCGATTATGCACTTTCCCAGTGTAAAGTTCCACACGGGGAATGTGTGACATGATTTATGGGAAAAGTACGACAATGCCTTATTTTGTTAAATAGTTAAAAAGATTTTATAAACATTGTGGGTGACTTAAATATTTATGAGTTACAAATATACATATTTAAATATGTAAAAAGTTGACAATTAAACTTTGAATGTGTTAACATTATATCAACCAAAACTTAAAATAACTAATACCCATGTGGCTATGTATTAACTATGTATAAAAAATCTGATGTCTGTCAATTCTTGACAAAATTAAAATAATTGAATTCTTTCAACAGAATTTCTTTAAAGATTTTTATTAGTTTATGGCACTGGCCCCGGCCAAGGAATAGCTTGTATAAAACTGTATTCAAAGTACAGTTTTTGCACTTAGCAGGGAAAGTGCAAAACTTTCTTTTTTTTTTTTAAATAAATTTTTTTTCAACTAAAAAAAGATCAAAACACTTTTTTGAATACAAAATTGAATTCCTGATACGTTCATTAATGGATGATAAAAAACTATGTTCCACGTAAGAATACAGTAAGATGGTATGATCCATTAAACTGAGATTATGAGAAATTGGAAAAGGGTAATAATCACCTGCTACATAACTTGGTTCTTACATAGAGTGGTTATAAACCTCAGGAGATTAATTTTATACCCCCACGGTGATTTAATTGAGAGGGTAACAATCATAAATAATAATATATTAATAAATATAAATAATTAATAACCCCCCCCCCCCATCATTTCACCTGTAGGCGATTATTACCTCTTCCACTGATAAAAATAATGTGGGGGGGGGGTAATAATCGCCTGTTATTGTAGGCAATTTTAATACCCTTGATATTTTTACATTCTTTAATTTTATAAATCGTCCAGTTTTCATGGTACATGGGTACAACTGTAGTTACTATACGCTTTTCAATATTTCGTTTTTTGAGTACTCAACACACCGTACTTATTCTCAATTATTCCAATTTTAAACTTTAAATTATCAATTTATTCTATTGAAGCTACAATAAAATATTTTTTAATTCAGGCTTTTGCTTCAATTCTATTATTAATTTTTTTAATTAATAAAAATTTATTATTTATAAATAATGATAATATCTTAATTATAATATCATTAATAATAAAATTAAGATTAATACCCTTTCACTTATGATCACCCTCAATAATAGAAGGATTAAACTGAGTATCATGCTTATTAATAATAACCTGACAAAAATTATACCTTTATTATAATTGTCTTATTTAAATGTAAATAAAATATAATCTTTTAATTGTATTAATTTCTATAAATTCAATTTTGGTTAAATCAAATTCAATACGTAAAATTTTAGCTATGTCTTCAATGAATAATAATACATGAATATGATTTGCAATTTTAATAAATGAAAATTTATGAATTAATTATTTTCTAATTTACTCTCTATTACATTTTTAATTATTAAAATACTTAATAATTATAATATTAATTATATTAATCAAATAAAACTCTTTAATTAAAATTTTTTTTTAAATTAAATATATTAATATTAATTTTTTCAATTATAGGTTTACCTCCTATAATAGGATTTTTAATAAAATGAATATTTATTAAAACTCTAATATATAATAATATATATATAATTATAATAATATTAATTATATTAACTATTTTAAATTTACTTTTTTATACTAAAATAACTTATATCATATTATTTAATTTTAATTTATTTAATAAATGATATTTAATGTATAAAAAAAAAAATTATGATTTCATTATATTAATAAACTTTTTTAGATTATTTTTTAGTTATTTATTTATTTATTAAAATTTTAAGTTAATTAAATAAACTATTAATCTTCAAAATTAAAAATATTATATTTTAAACCTTAACTAATATTTAATACCTTTAAATTTGCAATTTAATATCATATAATTTGAATATAAGATTTAAATGATAAAAAGATTATTCAATCTATATATAAATTTACAATTTACAACCTAATATCAGCCATTTTATCTATAAATTGAATTTTTTCAACTAATCATAAAGATATTGGAACTTTATACTTTTTATTTGGTATTTGATCAGGTATAATTGGATCATCTCTTAGAATTTATTCGATAATTATTCGATTAGAATTAAGACAAATTAATTCTATTATTAATAATAATCAATTATATAATGTAATTGTTACAATTCATGCTTTTATTATAATTTTTTTTATAACTATACCAATTGTAATTAGTGGATTTGGAAATTGATTAATTCCTATAATAATAGGATGTCCTGATATATCATTTCCACGTTTAAATAATATTAGATTTTGATTATTACCTCCATCATTAATAATAATAATTTGTAGATTTTTAATTAATAATGGAACAGGAACAGGATGAACAATTAACCCACCTTTATCAAACAATATTGCACATAATAACATTTCAGTTGATTTAACTATTTTTTCTTTACATTTAGCAGGAATCTCATCAATTTTAGGAGCAATTAACTTTATTTGTACAATTCTTAATATAATATCAAATAATATAAAACTAAATCAAATTCCTCTTTTCCCTTGATCAATTTTAATTACAGCTATTTTATTAATTTTATCTTTACCAGTTTTAGCTGGTGCCATTACAATATTATTAACTGATCGTAATTTAAATACATCATTTTTTGATCCAGCAGGAGGAGGAGATCCTATTTTATATCAACATTTATTTTGATTCTTTGGCCACCCTGAAGTTTATATTCTAATTTTACCTAGATTTGGTCTAATTTCACATATTATTAGCCAAGAAAGAAACAAAAATGAAACATTCGGAAATATTAGAATAATTTATGCTATATTAACTATTGGACTACTAGGATTTATTGTATGAGCTCATCATATATTTACAATTGGTATAGATGTTGATACACGAGCATACTTTACATCAGCAACTATAATCATTGCTATTCCTATACAGGAATTAAAATTTTTAGATGATTAGCTACTATCTATGGATCTAAAATTAATTTTTCACCTTCAACAATTTGATCACTAGGTTTCATTTTCTTATTTACAGTTGGTGGATTAACAGGAGTAATTCTTGCTAATTCATCAATTGATATTATTCTTCATGATACTTATTATGTAGTAGCTCATTTTCATTATGTTTTATCTATAGGAATTGTATTTGCAATTATTGCCAGATTAATTCATTGATTCCCTATTTTTACAGGATTTTCAATAAATAATTTTATTTTAAAAATTCAATTTATTTTAATATTTATTGGTGTAAATTTAACTTTCTTTCCTCAACATTTTTTAGGTTTAAACGGAATACCTCGACGATATACAGATTATCCAAATAATTTCCTATTATGAAATATAATCTCATCAATCGGATCAATAATTTCAACATTTAGTATTATTATTTTAATTTACTCAATTTGAAACAGAATTTTTAAAAAAAAAACAACAATTTTTAAATCAAATTTAAGTAATTCAATTGAATGAATTCATAATTTACCTCCTTTAGAACATTCATATTCAGAATTACCCTTAATTATTAATTTCTAATATGGCAGAAATTATATGCAATGAACTTAAAATTCATTTATAAAGAACAACCTTTTTTTAGAAATCATAACTTGATTAAAACTAAGATTTCAAAATAGAAATTCACCATTAATAGAACAATTAATTTTCTTTCATGATCACACAATTTTTATTATTACTATAATTATATCAACAATTACATATATAATATTATTTATTATAAATAATAAATTTATTAATATTAAAATTTCAGAAAATCAAATAATTGAATTTATTTGAACAACAACTCCTCCAATTATTTTTATTTTTATTGCTATACCTTCTTTACACCTTCTATATTTAATAGATGAAATTAAATGTCCTATTTTAACAATTAAAGTTTTTGGTCATCAATGATTCTGATCTTATGAATATTCAGACTTTTCAAATATTGAATTTGAATCATATATAATTAATAATTTAGATAAAGAAAATTTTCGTTTAATTGAAGTAGATAATAAAACTATCATCCCATTTAAATTTAATATTCGACTATTAATTTCATCTGATGATGTTATTCATTCTTGAACTATTCCAAGTCTAGCAATTAAAATTGATGCAATTCCAGGCCGAATAAATCAAATTAATCTTTTTATAAACTGTCCTGGAATATACTTTGGCCAATGCTCAGAAATTTGTGGAATTAATCATAGATTTATACCTATTCAAATTGAATCATAATTAATATTTATTTATTGAATTAAAAATTTTTAATTCATTAGATGACTGAAAAGCAAAGTAATGATCTCTTAAATCAAAATATAGTAAATTAGCAATTACTTCTAATGAAAGAAATTAGTTAAAATAATAACATTAATTTGTCAAATTAAAATTATTTATTAATATTTCTTAATTCCTCAAATAGCACCAATTAACTGATTCATTTTATTTATATTTTTCTTTTTTACATTTTATTTAACTATAAATATATTATATTTTAATTTTATTAAAAATATCAAAATTAAAATTTCATTTAAAAAAAATAGAATAAATTATAATAAATTTATTTAATATTTTTGATCCTTCAACAACAATTTTTAAATTAGAATTAAATTGAATTAGAACTTTATTAATTATTTTAATAATACCAAACTTTATTTGAATTATACCAAATCGAATAAATTGAATTTTATTTAAAATATTTAATATATTAAATAATGAAATATTAATATTATATAAAATAAAAAAAACTAAATCACCTGCATTTTTATTTATTTCACTTTTTATATTTATTTTACTTAATAATTTTTTCAGATTATTTCCTTATATTTTTTCATCATCAAGACATATAATTTTTTCAATTACTTTAGCATTACCATTCTGATGATTCTATATTATTTTTTCAACATGTAAAAACACAAAAAATATAATTGCACACTTAATTCCACTTAATACACCAATTTATTTAGCACCATTAATAACAATTATTGAAACAATAATTATTATTCGACCTTTATCTCTATCAATTCGATTAACTGCAAATCTAATTGCAGGTCATTTACTTATAACTTTATTAAACTTTAATTCACTTATAATTATTATTATCTTAATTCAAATATTCATAATAATTTTTGAATTATGTGTAGCATTAATTCAAAGATATGTATTTTCAATTCTTTCATCTTTATACTCTAGAGAATAATGATAAAAATTAATCATCCTTATTTTATTTTAAACTTAAGTCCATGACCAATTTTAATAGCTATAAATACTCTTAATTTAATAATTTCAAATATTATAATTATAAACTTTAAATTTAATTTAATATCATTAATAAATATAATTTTAATTATTAGTATTTCAATATTATGATGACGAGATATTATTCGAGAAAGAACATTTCAAGGTAATCATAATTTTTATATTATAAACTTAATTAAATTTAGAATAATCTTATTTATTATTTCTGAAATATTTTTATTTATCACATTTTTTTGAAATTTCCTTCATAATTCTTTAGCACCATCAATTGAATTAGAATTAAATTAACCTCCTAAAAACATTAATTTTTTTAATCCATTATTAATTCCATTATTAAACACAATCATTTTATTAACATCAAGATTCACTGTTACATTAACTCATCTTTATTTATTAAATAATTAAAAAAAAAAAACAATTATTTTTATAAATTTAACAATTTATTATTTTAAGTATTTATTTTTTAATACTTCAGATATTAGAATATAATCAAGCAACATTTACATTTTCGGATTCAATTTTCGGATCATCATTTTATATAGCAACAGGATTCCATGGTTTACATGTAATTATTGGAACAATTTTTTTAATAATTAATTTATTACGAATAATAAAACTACATTTTTCATTTATTCATCATATCAGATTTGAATTAGCTGCATGATACTGACATTTGATTGATATTATTTGATTATTTTTAGATATAACTTTTTACTGATGAAATAATTAATTTTATTAATATAAATAGTTTATTTGATTTCCAATCAAAAAGTTTAATTTTTAAATAAAATAATTATACTAAATTTAATTTCAATATTAACAATATTTATTATTATAATAATATTATTTTTAATTATAATTTTTATTAACATAAAAATAAAATTTAATTATAATAAATCAGCACCATTTGAATGTGGATTTGATCCATTTAATAAATCACGAATTCCATTTTCTTATATATTGTTACAATATTAGTTGAAAAATATTAAAAATACATAGGCACAAATTTTTTTATAAGCATTTAAAGATCGAATTTTGACAGAATTGTTCAAAATCTCGAAAATTATCAATCATCGTAATTAATAAATTATAAAATGTATATCTTTAATATTTCGGATTCTCTTATTATAAAATTAATTTTTACAAAATTGAATTAATTTTAAACATTAGGAAAACAATTAACTTAAGGTGGCAATAAAATTAATTAACTCGTAAGTTACTGAATAACATGAGAAAAAAAGTAACTCGTCGATTAACTTAGTTAAAAGTACCTTAACTTTATAACTTAACTTTAACTTATTAATTCGTTAACGCCCAGGCTTGCTTTTTGACAGAACAAATAACATTTTATTGTCATTCATAGAAAAGAGTAAACTAATGACACCCTCAGAAAAAAAATTACATAAACAAAATTGTTGGCAAACATAGTTCATTATTTTTATTTTAACATAATATGATCATAAAAATCGATATTATTATTTTAATTTATTATTATAATCGTAATTAATTACTTTACATTTTTTTTTCATCACAGTTACTTTTCTTACAATATCATAAATTTGAATTCTTTATTAGGTAGGTGGCTAAAGTAATAATGGTAAATTGGTAAATGGTATTCGATAGTCGATATTTAGGGAGACAGACTGTGTTATGGTTTTATCAATGACTATATATAAAAGCTGTACCTACTAATTGTGATTATAATAAATATACATGCAAAGTTCCAAGTAGGTAATATGATTCTTAATATTAGTTGATGTGTGGTGGGCACAAATATGTTGTGCCACGATCCTACTGTATAAAATGGTCCACATAGAACGATCTTGAACGAATCATACAACGAATTGTACCCGGTACAAATTGATTGTGCTCGAGTTTGGTGAAGTTTATTTTTAGTTGGAGGGATATCATCGGTCGTTTAATAATTTTTTTAGGTAATTATGTTCGAATAATATGAAAATAATTAAACATACTATTCGCACATAATTTTATTTGTATTTATAATGTTATTAGAAACTATATTAATATTGTTTAAATTGAGTATTGGATATAAGCCATATTTTAGTTACCTAATCTAAAAATTCTCTTGATTAAACCGGTGTGAAAAATAATGCCCCGGGATGTTTGAACCATAATATAATTTACATGGTTCATCATCCCAGTGCGGGATTACGTGGGATAATTTTAAACCTGTCTAGTTTAGAGAATTTTTAGAATATCTTTCTTTTAATAATATATATTATATTATCATCAAAGAATAATAATTATTTTAATTTTCGTTTTAAAATCATTATTGAAAAGCAGGGATCGTAAGTTCATGCCCTAAAAAATGCCTGAACAAGCATGCATTTATGCACTAAAACTTGGCAAAATATGCCTTAAAAAGCTAAAAAATATGCATTTATAGCACTAAATATCTAAAATTATACACTTATAAAAATATGCTTACTTGAAAAAATCATAAGCTGCAATTTTTTTGAAATAACATAAATTATCCATTCATTTTTTATAGTTATATTTTATTTTTTTATGTCACAATTACAAAAAATAGATTTTAAATAAATTATAAACGATCTCGTTTTTTTTCGTCAAATGTTGATTCTTTCATAGGTAGTATTTCCATAAAAAAAATGCATATTGATAAAAGAATATAAATAGGAATATCAAAATCATGTATAATATTATGCCCAATAAAATAGAAATATGCATAAATATGCCAAATAGGCAAAAAACCTCTAATTGTGCAAAAATAAGACTTCACATGTCTAACCGTGGTAGGGACTTTGAAATGGATTTCTATGTCATCTAGCATTAAATACAACTCGTCAAGATTTATATGCAATGCATGAACTTACGAGCCCTTTTGATAAGGGTAAAAGGGGGTTTATGTTAATTTTGCCCCTAATTTTGCCCCAACTTCATGAGCTGACACTATTGATAACTTATACAGTTTGACGGGTGACGATACAAGTTGAATTCCAGTGATGAAGTCGTTGTTCTCTCATAACGCTTTTTATTCTTATCGATCGTGGAATTTGATTTTTAAAATATGGCCAGACTGTCGAAGCGCCCTGTTGAATGCCGTCCAACGAGGGTGTCTTTTGTTTAATAATTGTGTAGTTTATGTATCGTGAGTCGTGACAGAATCATTTTTTTGTATAATGAGTTAGACTAAAATATAATAAACAGGTATGTTATTTGCGATATTCAACCTTTAATTTTTAATAATAAGTATTATCTTATCGAATTTGCGAATGTGAATTCAAATTAATAAAAACATTTATATTTTTATTCGTTTCATACAATATGACGTGTTTTGTTCAGTGATTGATACGATTGCAGTAAACATACACCCTCTTCGAAAAAACTTACACCCCAAACACAAGTATCGGACTATTGGAGACCGGAATACAACTGTCGTGTACATTCCAAGACCTAGTGCTGACGAAGTCCATTGTTCGAGTTCTCCCTTCTAACATCCAACATCATAGAATAACTGTCTACTGATATCTATTGACTTGAATATAATACTTGTCAAATTGGTCTTAGTGGATGCACTCAATTATTAATTAATTTTACTTTATTTTTGATAATATCTAAGAGTCTACGTTTTAAAAATGCAAACGTGTGTAGTGTGCGGTAATTCTTCTCGTCAGACCAGTTTCACTCGTCCTCAACTTGTTTATCATAAGTGAGTATTAATTAGTTCTAGAAATTTACTCGCTCAAACCAGTGTGAAAAACAAACAATTATTGATTTATCTCGATGCGGGATAATATGGGATAATTTTTTAAGCCATTTAGCCCAGTATTTTTTAACTTAATGTTTTATTTTTCAATAAACACTGGAAATTGTTGTATTAACTTATATTTGTTTTAATCTAGATTCCCTAGAAATCAAATCATAAGAAATTTATGGCTTCAAGTTCTTAGAATTCGTCAATGTTCTAATTCGCACTATGTATGTGGTGACCATTTTTTAAAAGAAAACTATAATCCAGGAAAGAAGAGGCGAATTTTAATTCGAAATACTATTCCACAACCTTACGATCAAAATATTTTTCCCAATAAGTAATGCTTCTTGATCTCTACATTTTATTTTTCATTTTCAACCAAATTTTTATTTTTATACAGTTCTAATATTCAAACTAATGCTGTTGAAACTGGCAAAAATGTTGATATGAAATCCGAACATTTGCCGAACCCCAAAATTGAAGAGAGTCAAAATCCTACAGTTATTGAAACAGATGTAAGACCAGTGTTAACAGCTACTAAGGTAATAATAATATAAAAGAGTTATGGCATGATGTCTTTTTAGTCCCTAAAATGTCCCTATTTCAAATAGCTACTTAACCTAACTATAAGGGTAGAAACCTACTTTTTAAAACTCAACATTTTTCAGTGTCACGATAGGTATACAAAGATATGTACCGCAGTGAACATGTTAAGCGTTTTAAGTTTAAATGTAGACACAATTTGTCTAAATCACAAATATTTGTAAGTTTATTTCTCATAAGAAGTTCTTGCTAAGTCCCAAAAATCTATCAATAATTAAGTACAATTTTATTTATAATTATTTGTTGTTTAAATATTGTCAAAATTGGGTCAAAATGTAAGTTATTTGGTGGAATTCAAAAATATAATTCAAGAGGAAAGAAATTGTCTGAGATATAATGGTATTATACTCACACAACAACAATTTCTAAATATTATTTAGATTAATTTACTATAACTAAAGCCTAGTGTATTTATGTCTACTACCGTATTACTTATAGTAAAATTAAATTACTTGTTAGTTATTAATATAAGATGTCAGACTATTTCCAATCAGAATCGATTGTTATATGATTTATCATTGAATATAAATTTAACTCATACATTACAGTTACTTACTCAATGAAGTACACTCAACATCTACAGCAGATCAAATTTCCATTATTATTAAATTTGTTTCAGTTTAATAAAATGTGTCAAACTTCAAATGACTATGAAATGGAAAAAACAATTGTGCATATTATGTATTGTTATTTAGATTTAGATTGCTAAAAGAGCAACTTATGAGGAACATTGTATTACATTTTCAAGTTTTTGACAAAATATAGCATTTGTTTTCAGTATTTATAAAAAAAAAGTTGAAACCATAGTTTTGAGAGTATAATCATATACTATTGTAAACGTTATAATTAGTCTTAGTCTTTTTAGATTAAAGATTGGTAATTTCAGTTTTACATTTTATTTATATAATATGTACCTATGCCTACATAAATTTAATTTATTTTATTTTAATTATTTAGGATTTTTGTTCTATAGAAGGATGCATATCTAACATAACTAATACTGATGAAGAACCCTACCTATTCACACCAAGAATAGTAATTATTAGAATCACTCAAAAATATTGTTTTAAAATCATTTTAAATATCCATTCATTGAAATTTGTATTGCTTATTTTATAGGAATGTGTGAATGAGTGGAGTTCAGCGTTAGGTGTTCAGTTAACTGCTAACTCTTATATCTGTGAAAGACACTTCAGACCGCAAGACTTAATTTGTGAAGAATTTTCGGTAGATGGTTTAAAAGATGTAGTAAAATTATTAGTATATCCTTCTTTGCCAATAGCAATTAATGATGTGCCATCAGCATCTAATACTAAAAACAATTTACCAGGTAAAAAATTCTTTCTAAAATAAATTTCAACTAGTGATTTAAATCCAACATTACAATCAAATACTTTAAATTATATATCTTTCAGATAATACAAATAAATGTTCTAAATCTAATACTTTCATGGATGTTGAAGGTATTCCAAACATTGAATCAGACGTCAAACAAAAACTGAAGAAGATTTTAACTGAAAACTCGTTGTCCGTCACTTTGGAAGGAACTTCAACATTAAAAGTGCAAGATAACAAGTTAAAAGGTATGTAAAATATTATTTCTAAAATAAATTTCAACTTGTGATTTAAATCCAACATAAAAATATCAAATACTGTAAATTAATAATCTTTCAGATAATACAGAAAAATGTTCTGAATCTAATACTTTCAAAGGTATTGATAATTTTCCAACCATTGATTCAAAACTTAAACAAAAACTGAAGAACATGTCAGCTAAAAACTCGTTCTCCATCACTTTGGATCCAATTGAGAAGTCTAAAGTAATAGAACCATCAGTAGATTTATCTTCAAAAACGTCTGCCTCAATAAAGACTACTGTTATTTCAAAATGTGTATCATTAGCCAGAATACAAGATACACATAATTCAAATTCAAATAAAAATAATCCTACTTCAAAAACATCTAGCCTTATTAATAATATGACGGTTGTTAAACGCCATTAATTTAATCATTATTTTTATTGTTCTTACCTATTTTTAAATCTAATTTTAAGATATTTGTATTTACGTAAATAAACTATAATTATTGTAATCCAGGTACTATTCTACATTTTTAAATTAATGTTTCCAACAAAACTTTAATATTTATAGAATACATTATTATTTCATAATAGTATATTTTGTATTTTATAACAGTATTAAAATTTTATTCGCTAAATATCTTTGCATTAATACTACTTTATTACTTATATAATTTAGTTAAGATTTGGGTGGAGTTGGAGGGGAAAAGTCCCTCCATACCACTTAATTAACTTGTAGAAAACTATTTAGGCTAAACCGCTTTAACTATCAAGCCACAATAATAATAATAATAATATTATTATATTATATTATATGCCATGTTGTTATTATGGACGTTCGTCGATTTGGATTAGTAACTGAGGAACAATCAATATTATTCAGACATAAAAAATTGCTAGTCAATATTCCTGAGCTGTGTTTAACAGTTTTGATAAAAGGAACAATTCAAATCTTGTTAATATGAGTTAGATTCTGCCGTTTTACTAATATTTTTAGATTATATTATATTGTATACAAGGGCAAAATTATGGTCATCAATGAAAATGTGCAGGTGTAAAAAAATATTTCAATTGTTATAGACTTCTATCAAAATTATTTAAATTAATTATTATTACTTTCTCAAGGTAATAATATCTTGCTGCAAATCACTTATAGTTAGACTATACAAGTGGTATATGTGCAGAGATTTTACTAACACCAATGGATACCTCAAATTATCTTTCTATAAAATCATTTGCCAACTGACATAATTATATGGAGTTCCCTCAAGCTCTGAAGCATTTATCAACAAATGGTTTTTGTATGATATATAATATAAAAATTAATTCTTTACATCTTGTTGTATATAAATAATCATTAATATTTTCAGGGAAATGGTTAAAGGTGACTAGTTTTTATCATTATCTTGTGAAAAATGTGTTGAGATTATTTCCTATAGTGACTTTGCTGTTCCATTTGAGGAAAAAGTAAGCTAACAAATAATGTATTATAGTATTGTATTTTAATGTTTTATGGATAATCAACTCACCTAGCATGTACATTAATTAATATTATTTTATTTTATATGCACAATTGCACCTTAAAGTGTAAGAGACTATAAAATAACATAAATGAGTGGATGGGTGTAATGGGAATCATTATAGATATTACACAGTTGTAGAAAACTAGGCTATACAGATATAGTCATAACTAGGGTTCGGATTTGAAGGCAATATAATCAATAAAAAAAGCATTTAAAATGTAAAAAAGGCAAAAAAAGGCATTTAATTTATATAAAAAGGCAATTCATAAATATACTACAAAATAAAATAGTGAATATTTTTTAAACACTTTTAAATGCACACATTTTGAGAAAAATACAAATTTAAAATGAGCATCAATACTAAACTACATTAAGTTTATGGTATTTTGTATAAATAGATTAGGTACCTTTTTCTTTAACCAGGTTTGTCCTAAGAATTAGTTAAAAACAATTTTAAATATTAACTTACTTGAGTTATACACTTATACAAGTTAATTTAATGAAAAATAAAGAAAAGGTAAAAAAAAGGCAAAAAGGCATTTATAAGTAAAAAGGCAAAAAAAAAAAAAGATCCATTCTCAAAGAAATTAAATGAAACACATTTTTGTATAAAAATTATTTTTCTATTATGATTAATAAAAGAAAGGCATTTGCGTTCAAATCCGAACCCTAGTCATAACAGTTAATGTAAATCTTTTAAGTATTAAATATCTTTTCAGTGACAAAGCCGCCATGGTATACCGTGTACCTATAAAATATTTATACTTCAAACAATTAATCACAATAAACAATGGTTAGACAAGTAAGGTTTCTCAAAACAACTTCTTCAATTATTTATATTTTGTTATATATTAATTGCATTATATTTATTAATTGTTTTAGGTCTTTAAATGTGTTATTAAATGGGTAAAATATGTTTTGGATTGGAGAAAAATGTATTGTCAGTATTAATGGAAAATGTGCGTTTGCCATTATTTGCATCAACACCTGAAGTATAGTAAATAACGTGGTTAGAGAACCACTTCTAGAAAATAATTTTAAATGTAAATATAATTTTTACATTCCTTTTAATTCCTTCATTATGAATTAGAAGGTTTACTATTTGTTTTACAGAAGTCAGTTCAGCATTTCGCCATTCCACATACGATTCGGTATAAAAGTTTTGATGTCAGTGTTCAAAAATGGGTAGCTAGTATGACTACAGAATTGATTTGAGTGTGGGTATACTCAATAATCGTTTAAATGAAAAAGATAAATATTTAATTTTTTATTTAAATTTGTAAAACATTTAATTTCATAGATAGGAGTTTTTTCAAAACATTTGAAGTCTATCGATCTACCAACACATGAACTACCTAGTTGATGAACTTTCTGTATGTCGTGAAGGTGTTAATATAGACGTTTTGGAAGGTGTTATGTATGTTATCAGTGTTAGTGATGGATCAATATTTCTTAACAGTATTGAGGCCTTATGACTAAAGATAAAGCATGGTCTTTTATTGCTCATATATTTCTCGATACATACATGGTATTTTAATAATAATTATTGTTTTTAATTCTAATTTAATCAAGGCAAAAAAAATATTGTATTAAATAACATTTTTTTATAGGAGTTGTCAAAGCAGAAGGTTTATTGTATGTGACGGAGACACAAATAAATCTGAAGAATTTGTTATTACAATAGAAGTGACAGTGCCTATTATATTTTTAGTAGAGTAGTCATTAATAGGCCACCACATTTTATAACTAATTCACATTAACAATAGTATTATTATTGGTTGTAATAGTACAGATATATGACTAACTTATGTTAAAACATATATGTATTATATAAATTTTAATTTAATTTTTGTCATACGAGATTGTTAACTATATGGAGTACGAGTACCATATAATATACATTAAGGATTTAGCCGGTTTGGGATAATTAAACACCATAATATTTAAAAATCAAAATCAAGGGGGCCTGTTCGGGGCCACTGACTTTTCTTAGGGGGCCGGGCGCCTTAAGTCCCCCCCCCCTTGACTACGTGCCTGTTTACAGAACAATATTATGACGTCGACCCCCCAAGTTAATGCAAAGAGTTTTTGGCGAGCTAGGGAACGGATCATCTGTCGAGATCACATTGGCAGGTTTGGGTCATGTGACTGGCCCGGCGTTCAGGAGATGCAACTCGATGCCAAACGTTGTGGTGCAGACTGTTCCTGCGGACGATGCGTTCGATGTAGAACTTCCGTCTGCCGCCACGACACAGGAGCCGGTGTCGACCGACTCCTCACCGCCTGCAGCCGACGACTCGGCGCAAAAGGGTCCGGCCGAAATTGTCGCGGACAACACAGCTGTGCAAGTCTGAAATTCCTATGCCACATACCGCTGGTCAACATGGCAATGATGACGCCCGTTCCAGCCGAGCTCACGGTGAAGACACCGCCGCAGCAGGTTCGGCCTGCCGAAGCAGACGGTCAGCAGCGATCTCACTGATCCTCGGAGACGGCGATGGTTACTCGACGCCGAACATTGGCGGTGCTGTTTTCGTCGGCGGACACAGAGGACGTCCAGTCACTAGGTAAGTACCTACCTATCGATACGTCCGAGTTCGGCCTTATCATAGTTCCCGTACGGACGACGGTACGCGCCGCGAGCTTGCGGCAGGACCCTACTGAAGTCCGCCGGTTTGATAAAACGGAACTGATAACCGCGGCGGAGGCCAAACCCAAGCGCCGCCGTTCGACGTGGAAGCAGGACAAAGCGTTTCTTTCGCCGATTGTTGTGTTCTGCTTGAAATTGGTACGTTCTATAACAAACCTACACAGTTATTAAATCTGAAATCAATATTAGAAAATGACGAACATTTTGAAACACACTCTCCTCCTCGTAAGAAATTGCGGTCATTAATGATAGATAACGATGATGATGACGGCGAAGACGATTCTACTAACGCTAGTAGAAAATTAATTTATGGGACTTGTGAAAATCGTGACTATATTGTACTGCAGGTATACTTTAATTTTTTTTTGTAACCAATGTAATGATGTGTTTTTTCGAAATTTAACGAAAAAAAAAATCGAAAAATCCATGTCTATAGCTCAAAAAGTTTGAAAATATTTTGACAATTTTCGTTATGTACAGAAAATGGGTAATATTAAAATATATAAAATATTCACATATAAAAATATGTGAATATTTGGTAGATCAAAATTTCAAGTAATAATATTACCATCTACGGTTATGAGTTTTTGAGTTACCTACACCAAAAAAAGTATAGATTTTGAAGAAAATTTACACAGTTTTTTATATACTAAACAAATATTACGACCTCTCC
The DNA here is from genome assembly GCA_949089665.1 of Macrosiphum euphorbiae. Lineage (NCBI taxonomy): Eukaryota > Metazoa > Arthropoda > Insecta > Hemiptera > Aphididae > Macrosiphum > Macrosiphum euphorbiae. The sequence goes on along the minus strand of CARXXK010000002.1, from coordinate 107,446,970 downwards.
ATCAGTATGGTGCTTTCTGGGTCGTAGATTGGAGATCCATGCTGAACAGGCTGGAAACACTGGAAGTGATGATCGAAAACCAACTGCTTAGTGCTTATTATTTTTCGTGCTTGCACACCAAGGCTGAAGTTGTTCAGTGAAGTAAAAGCGCTTACTCATGTTCTAGGCCTGGGGTCGGCAATTAGTGTCTAAGGGGGGTCCATCAATGATTTTTAGAGACAGGGGTCCAAAAAACCTTTTTTGTTTAACAAGCTGAGTACCTATATGCCACGTAAGACAAATAATGAACAAAAAAAATCAGCAGTATTAGGTATTACACCCTGTTACCCACTGAGGGCAGTCTGTTCCCAATCTCTTTAAGTTATAAATGGTAGCAAGGTCTTAATATTTCAAATAAGGCGGGAGTCAAGAAAAATGTGTAACTACAATTTATATATGTAAAGGATTATGTAACCTTAATGTTCAGTGTTCTAAATTCTAATGTAAGAATTCAGTAGGTATCAATATACATGTATAATATTGAATACCTACAGTAACTTGTAATTTGTATCATTTAAACATTAAAATATTTAAAAATGTTGAATAATATTTTAAATGTATAATACCAAAGGTTAGGTACACATAATATGTATACCTATATTATAGGTACCATACAATTATGAAGGTAATTTATGACAACTATATGTGTAATTATAAACTTATTTAAAATAAAACAAAATTCATTAAGATACTGAAATATTTTAAATTTCATATATTCAAACATTAATAATTGAGATGGTTGAATTTGTTATGTAAAATTATAAAACATTACATAATGTAAATCAAATAAAATTTCAAATTGAATTAAATCCTATATTCATACCTGTAAGTTGTATAAAAGGTCAATTAGTTCTAATATTAAAGCTATCAAGTAACAACACTTCACGCATGTTTCATATCCTAAGAGGACACGATAGCATTTCAAATATTGTGGCAAGAAATATGTATATTTCGGAAAGTTAGCTCACTAATGCTATTGAGTTTTAATTTCAAATAAATAAAAAAAGTAATTTTTTTTTCAACATGTTTTAATTTAATAATTACCTATATTATTCAACTTGATGTTATTAAATCTATTATTTTTAATAAATTTATAATGTATCTCATGAACCATGAAAGTTTGAAAGTTGAAATTTTCATATATTATGTATTTCCGTGGATGCTATAACAACAAATACTAAAAAAAAGGGATAGGAGCAACCCCGGGGGTTGCTAAAAAGGGAATTTTGAGATTTCAGATGGAAATTTTTGTTTATAAATAGTTACCACGAGTGACGTCGTATTGTTAATAAATGGTTGCCATGAGTGACGTCGTATACAAAGATTCGTTTTATAAATTTCAATACAGAATTATAGTGAATCGTTTTAAGTTACAAAATTATACAGTCCACTGTTATCTTCCTCGCCGGAACAAGTACCTAGAGAAACTGCTGAAATTCAGATAACAGGTATATTCGACATCACCGAGACTGCTATTCGTAGTAGGTACAACTGTTACACTTGATATCAGACTGTTTACAGTCAAGCGAAAGTTAATATTAATAAAATAAGTACCTATACATTGAGAAGGTAATTTTATAAATTAACTTATCTTATAAATTTAGGTTGTTTTGTAATTATTTAGTAATAGGCATTAAATAATCGCAGTATCCTTGAACGTTTCTCAGTGGATAAATTTAGCTTCCTTTTGCATTTTTAAAGGTACCTACTGTAAGATTGACTAACAAAGCTTTGATTAATAAAATTAACATGGCCTGAATTTTTTTCCCACTCCGCAAATGACAACAGACATTAGATAATGGTACGGAACCCTTCGTACGAGAGTCCGACTCACACTTGGCCGGCTTTTTCACTTAATGATACAGGTATATGGACATACGACATAATATACAATAATATAAAACATACATCATATTATTACGTATTATATACACAATAAAAATATAATGAACTATTTTCAAAATTATTATTATTATTATTGTTGGCTTGGTTAAAAATAGTTTATTTAAATTTTTCTAATTTATTTGAATTTAATATTCCCTAATGGCTTATAGTACCTACTATTCATTAAAATATCTAACATCGTAAATAATTATGATAGGTATATTGATCAGTGAGCTCTTACTTATTTCCTGTAATTTCTTACAGTACATAAAATTAACGTATAGTAAAATATTTACATCCAATTTTATGAAATATAAATTGTATGCATTTTCATTTTTTTCAAGTCAAAAATGCACATAAATAACTCATATTAAACTGTTGTAAAAAATAACCTCATACAAACACAGATGTTCTTATCTTTAATATATTAAACAATTGTCAATAAAATTATAGTAATTGTAATTCAGTTGTCAACTAACAAGGTTACGTTCTACGTAGTAGAAGTATAAATTGATAAATAAAAACACAAGACAAAATATTATGAACACAAAATTCATTTAATTATAAACTTTGTTAAAATGTTACAAATATCTAGAAAATTACTGAAAGTTATATTTTACTTAAAAAATGTTATTTTATTTATATAATCTGTAATATCTTTAAATTATGGAAATTTATGTTTGTAAAGCGAAAAAATACAAAGTAATTATTTATTGGTTGGTAAGGTCAGGTAATTTAATCTCAATACGGCTCCTATCTCCATGTACATATTTCAGATAATCTAATTGTTCCCAACTAGTGGCACCTCTGATGTAATATTAACGACAAGGTCAGACGTTTTTGTACACGTATACCACGCAGTCCAAATGCCCTAGCCTTGGCACACATACTTCTATCCCACAGCTAGTTGTACCATCGGATCGAATCACACGTGTCAAGGCTATGGCAATTGGAACATTTAGACTGCATGGAATACGTATACAAAAAAGGTTGATCTTAGAGTACGGATGTTACAGTATCGGGGTTAATTAGACTTCTGAAGTCCGCACACGAAAATGGATTTGTTAAGAATTATATTACCATGACCACAGTAGAAGGTGAAAACAAGGAATTATTTTTGATGATGAATTTTGAGATTTGAGTGTGTTACTGCTAGTATGGCTGCCATCTTGAATTGTCTTCCGCTCGTATTGATTGATGCATAGAAACACTATAAGGAAAAATAATAAACACATTATTATTGACAGAGTCGTTCAATAGTTTTGGTGAGCACCAAGAAAACATTATTACAAGTGTTAACTAATTTCATAAAACACTGACCCGTTTCACTTAAAATTGTTTATCTATTGACATTACTTAATAAATGTTTACCAGTGGCGAATGCTGACTCCTATGTATGGGCATGTTCATATATTATAATGTATTATACTTCTATTTAATTTATAAATAAGACTTTAATTAACACTTTAATCATGTTAATTAAGATTTGATTAACTCTTTAAAAAAAAATAAGTTAGGTTAAAATTTTTTTATTTATAAATAAAGTAAATTCTTCTTTTGACAAACTTTACTGTTACTATCAGGGATGGAACAAGTTTTTAAAAAACTTTATTTAATAGAAAAAACAAAAACCAAAAACAATTTATCAAACAAAAACAAAAAAATCAAAAAAAATTAACAATGAAATCAAAATTGAAAATAAATTATAGTTACAATAATAATAATACTATATAGTATTATACATTATTATATTTATACCACCAAAAAAATAATTCACTTAAATCTTTACTTTTTAATTTTTACCAATAATGCACTTTTAAAGTTTAAAAACATTTTAATTTGAAATCAGAAATTTTTATATAAATTATAATTTTGATTTGAAATTTAAATATTAAGAATAATTAATTTAATTTTTAACTTTTAAGCGCAATATATTGGGCGTTACAATTATAAAAAAATAAAAACAATATTATCAAAAGTTATTTGGAAACAATAGGAAAATTTAAACTAAAACGATATTTTTTAAATCAATGAACAAAAACAAAAATTAAAAACGTTTTCCATCCCTAGGGTAAGATTTCAATCTACTAAAACTTTTGACCTAGAGTACACCTACAACATATTTTTAATCTTTTGAGGGCTAAAAATGTTCTTTCCGGTTATGCTGTTGTACTTGGAATAGTTGCAATTAATTTAGTTAATTTATATACTTTATTCAGACCTGAGTCTAGTTTATTTAAATTCATGTACCTATTTGATTAATTAAAAAATTGGTTTTATCTTAAAATTCTGCCGAACTGTTCAAAACATGTAACTAATTTTTAACCGGAAAATATCAAGGAAACACTTCATTATGTTTTTGATACAACTCAGAATTAAGTAATGAAAAAAACTCCTATATAAACTTTCCTATTGATTCAAATCTACCTACTCTTAATTCAATTCAAAATATTATCTAATATTTCACTTAATAAATGTATACAATTTAAGTTATATAGTACTAAGCCCTAGCACAACAAATAACAAACAAAGAACAACAATTGTCATATAAACACGTAAACTATATTTCAAATTTCATTGATGAAGCGCAACCGATTGGAGCATGCCTCGGGTGGTTAGTACCGCGGCTAAATGTCTCGGAACAACCGATACTCCACAGCGACAACGAGCGTCTTATAGCTTGCGCAGACAGCTATCGCATGCTCAGTCAGTAAATGTTACGATAAAGATAAACACGGATAAGAAATAGAAGACATATTTGTCATACGTTATGATTTTTTGAAATATGTAATAGGTACCTATTATAATAATTATTGATGACAAAACAATTTTTAGTCGGTAATTAAGTTTTTACTTTTAAGCGTGCTTAGTCTGCTTAGCATGACCGGAGAATTCGCTGCTGATGTTTACAATTAATCATGAGCTGGTAACGGCCGTTCACATGGTGAGCGGGGGGCAGCTAGTGGCTAGTAAGTACTAAGTCGAGCCGTGACGTCCGGCGAAGGGTGTGATGGGTTGTTCGCAATTGTGTGTGTCGTTACCAGCCCATGATTAATTGTAACCATGTGTTAAGTTATGTCAATGAACGATTTTAAGTGAAACAGAACCATGTGGTTAGGTAATGTCGATGAACGATATATTAAGTGAAACAGAACCACGTTTTATGAAATTAGTCGAAACGCTAATAAATAACCGTAACGTTAAAGGCTCGGTCAAACAGAAAGCGGTCTGCCATGGTGTACGGGGGGCCGCTGTCCATGGCGGACAGACCGCGTGGTTGTATTATTTTACAGTGTCCGCGCGGACAAATCGCTTTGTGTTTGAACGAGCCTTAAGGCTCCGTCAAACAGAACACGCGTGAATAACGCCGCGTTGTAACAAATTACAAAACCACGTTTTCTGTCCGACGGAGCCCTTACGGACATACAAGACGGGACGACTTACCTGATTTTGACGTTCAACGGCGCTCGGTCTCCGCGCCAAAACGTTCGGCAATCCATGATATTCCAGACCAAGGCAGTCGTAATACGACCGCCCCGGTCCGAACCGAATGACAGAGTTGAAAAACCAGCGGACAGCGATCGGCCATGTGCAAAATGTTACAGAGCGAAGAGCGCCGCAGTGCCGGACGCCCGTCGCCAAACGCCTCGAAAATGGAAATGGCAGCGCATCGGACGGCGTCCTCTGCTGTGGTGCTGGGCCGCCGCCGCCGCCGACGTGGACGCCGAACGATGACGTGTCGGTGGTACCAACCTAAGCAGCGGTGACGGTCGAGAAGCGAGTCTCGCGCGTAACGGCCCTTGACGTGGACGTCGGGACGACGTGTCAATAGAACGCCGAAAAATTTATTATTATTATTATTATTATTATTTCCATACCCAACAGCACGAACTAAGATAGTTCTTAGTTCGTGCCCAACAGTGTTTACTCTGTGACGCCGACTCGGTCGTATTTCTGCGTCACGAAAAAAGTGGAATATTATTACGCTGCTACTTTTATAACAACAATCGATAGGTGACGCACAATCGATATCGATTGACACGTCCTATCGATAACGATTGACCCGTCCAATCGATAATTGCTACAGATTAACATAATACATAATATATATATACGAGATTGACTACAGTCTACAGGGCGTATCAGTTTAGACGGCCCCTGTTACGACGATTTGACGACCCCGGGGCCCTAGATAATGTACAATCGTGGGTAGCCAAATCTCGACTGTGTTAACAATGGACAGCGCTTGGAGAGAGAAACCAGTGGACAGGAAACCAGTGGACAGGTCTGAGAGAGAAAGAAGTATGCGTTTGGAACAATAATTAATAATTATGTGAGGATAGGCCCGTTTGAAACACAACGAGTGGGTAAGATGCGTTTGCGTTATCTGCGTACGCGAAAGTATACTCGTTCAGTCGTTCCATATGTATCACAAGTTGTCCACAATGGATTTTCGGGGGGAATGTAGTCATCGGCATAAATATGCGACGAGTATACGCGAGCATAACGTGGCACATCTCAGCCACAACCTGTAAACTAGTTCATATTTGTTGATAGTAGGCGTAATTTAAATAATCTATAATCTCGACCGGCGACTCGTCGCTTATGCGCTTCAAATATCGGGACGTGGCCCCGTCCATTGTACATGATCTAAGACTGCCAGAGCAGCCACAATCACTGTTAATGCATCGGCAAAGCAGTAAATGTGCCGACTTAAGGTTGGTGTAAATTCTAGACTGGGGCAAATACCTCAGTGGCCAAAAAAATGATACGATGGACAGAGTTAGTGGCTTATTTAGGTTTTGAGATGGGGGCGATATGAATTTGTCCAGTGGTCACTAACTCGAGGGGCTTTGCCCCACTCGCCACCCGTGAGCCTTAAATTATAATAATTTTTTTACGTCATCAACACACACGTTATCAAAATTGTAATTTTATAATACTTTTTACCGTACACGTTAGTATGTTACCTACTTGAGATTAGGTAATTTGTTGAAAAATTCATATTTCGAATATAATATGTGGCATTTCAACATTTTTTTTTTTTATTTGAAAACAATATAAAATATTCCTGGACAGAATCACTAATACTTAAGAGTAACTTTCTAATATATTGAAATGTGTAGGTACATTTAAATTATTATTATTTATTACGTCAACATTTTAAAAACACAATTTTTACAAGTCGAGATGTACAAATATAAAGTACCTATTGTTTTAGATTCATAGTTCATACTAACATTGTTATATCAGATTAAAGATATTATGCCAATCGACATTTGTAACAGTGTAAATTAAGTATCATAAACTTTAATGTAAAAATGGATAATTGTTGACTAGGTACCTACAGACATTTAAGATTGTAAAATTAGTATAATAGCAAAGTAATAACGTTAACAATTTAGTTTACTAAAGGTACTGAAATTGCAATAAAATCGCCTTATCATTGCAGTAATTTACAACAATTAGGTACATTGAAAAGTCTAAAATTGAAATGTTGAAACTGAAAACTGAACGTTCGAGCAATAATGAATGTTATTATATTATTATATGTGTCTTAGGTATGTTCTAAATATGAATATGAGAGTGAATTGTAATATATTAATATTGGACATAATAAATAGTATACAAAATTAATATTTAGAATATCCCATGTTTATTTTCTCAAAATAAGAGTTGATTATTATTGCAATTAATACAATTGTACATATTTACTCGCCGTTTAAAGTTTTAAACAGTTGTATAGGTGTGCTAACAGCCAAGTAAAAAAATGTTTAAATCTTCAATTATTCAAGCTAGGGTTTGGAAATTTAATAAAATGTTCCTTATAATTACCTAGGTGTTAATACTAGAACCAAAAAAAGAACGAGAGACGGAGCCTAGCATATATTACAAAGTATATTAATTATTCAATAGGTACATATTATATTGTTATTATGGTTATGGCAGGTAGTTTATTTTACCATTATAGTAATTTGGTATTCAATGAGTTGAATTAATTATTGTAGAAAACATTGTATTTATATGCATTCATTCTAATATATTGAAACCAAGGCATTTATTACTTTTCAAGTACAGAAAATAATACTTCATTAAAAATTCATATTAATAATATTCACTATTTCCTCTAAGATTATGTAAAATATTGAACAATTTATGTAGTTGCTTACCTGTTATGATGACATAGACCAGGCATGTCAAACATGAGGGCGGCTTGCGTCCCGTGGCCCGCGGCTAAAAATATTAATGGACAATGATTCCTGTTTTTTACAATTTTGTGCCAATACAATATGTAGAAACTCGTAGATTTGCTATTAAAATTATTTCTATGTTTAGTAGTACTTATCAACGCGAGCAACTTTTTTCAATATTAAACAGTAATAAATCACCTGTTAGATTCAGATTAACCGACTCACATCTATATGCAGTATTAAAAGTGGCTTCGTCATATAATATTTCTTCTGAAATTGAAAAGTTGGAGGGAGAAAAGAGATGTCAAATATGAAGAATTATTAGTATGTTTTATTTTGTAATTTATATAACAAATATTTTCATAAATAATTAGTATGATTTATATTTACATTTATTTAAATGTTAATGTTCATTTTATATTTAATTGTATAATTGCTGTATCCGTGAACATAAATAATAAAATTGAAAAATGTGTACAAAATATTAATTTTTTTCGCAAAATTTTTATGTGTGGCTCAAATAGTAAAATATTCAATATATTTGGGACACTTGATACTTTAAGTTTGACAAGCCGACATAGACCATACTTCTTTTTGTAATATACAAATACTCCATTTTATTGAGGACTACTATTTGTGAATATGTATTAAAGTATAAAGCAAAGTATTGTTTAAAAAAAACAGTTTTCTTTATTGTTATGAACAAACATGCTGAATATAAACTGTATTTATTTAACTATTGAATGTAACAGTTGATTTAAATAATATAAAACACTTTTTATTGAACGTTCATACAAAAACGAAAATGTACAGACTAATTAATGTAATGTTTTATCAAAAATTATAAAATGTATGTGTTAACTATTACTACAAACAAGACTATTAAAATTGCTCATTAGATATAAAATGCGTATTAACGACTACTCTACTAAACACACAGAAGTCAATCTGACTCCTTGACAATGTTTCCATGAACCAGTTATTAGAGTTCGGTTATACAATTCTTTAGTATTAACAAATTCTTCAGATTTGTCTGTTTCTCCGACAATCACATTCAATAAGGTATCTGATATATATATATATATATATATATTATATAATATTAATAATATGCACACATATAATATAATATATAAATTACTTTTCAATCAATACAATATAAAAAACGTATAAGATATTATAATATTGATGATTATATTATGCTCAAATAAAAAGTATGTTCTAAAACAATATAATTTTATCAATAAAATGTTTATCAATGTTACTTCTAGACAATATTTCCATGGACTAGTGTTGGGTTGTACATTTCTATAGTATTAACAAATTCTTCAGATTTATTTGTTGCTCCATCATAACCATCTGATTCAACTACTCCTATATAAAAATGTTATTCAAATTCAATATTTTTTTTTACAGAGATTAATTAAAAACAATAATTATTATTATATTCACCAGGTATGTTTCAAGAAATATATTATCAATAAAAGACCATACTCCATCATTGGTCTACAGGCCTCAATACTGTGAAGAAATATTGATCTATAATTAACACTGATAACATACATAACCCCTTCCAAAATTTCTATATTAACACCTTCATGACATACAGAAAGTTCTTCAACTAGGTAGTTCATATGTTGGATCATAACGTTCGACAGACTTCAGATGTTTTGAAAAAACTCCTATCTATGAAATTAAATGTATTACAAACTTGAATAAAAAATGGAACTCGCGTTGTATGCTATCTACCTGAACTTTGATCGCGTTTTATGTTATCTACCTTTTGGTTGATATCTACTTTGTACGGAGACTAATATTGCAGGTATAACCGAATAATTATAAATATCAATAATACACTCTACAGTCTACACTATACTGTTACAGATTGGTTTAATTTACGCCGAGACGTTTGCGTTGATCAATTTGAACTTCGTTCAAAAATGGGAGGAACCGGTGTAATAGTTCAAATTGACGAGTCATTATTCCAAGGGAAGCGTAAGTATCACCGAGGACGTCTGTGTGTAGGCGATCGTGCGCCTGCTACCGTAACAACTTGTACTTCACCGTCTCATCTGATAGTTCTGATGACTCTGAACCTGTTTACAAAAATTATGGGTCACGAGTACAGGGTCCATTGGTGTTCGGACTGTACTGTAAACGAGATGATGGTGTTATTGACCATAGATTTTTCATAGTTGAAAAGAGAGATAGAGCTACGCTACTTCCAATTATTCAACGTGAAGTAGAAGTTGGATCAACAATTCACTCGGACGAATGGAGGGCTTACAGCAATTTAAGTGACCACGGCTATGTGCATAAAACTGTAAACCACCAGCTCCACTTCATTGATCCAAAAACAGGGGCCAATACCCAATCTATAGTCTACGTGGAGACGTGTCAAAGTAAAATATGGCATAAAAACACATGGTGCCACTAACTTATTGGAACGGCAGTTGATGGAAGAGTGGTGGAGTTCACTCAATGCATCAAAGAATCTTTTTGAAGACATGAAAAAGAGTTCTTTAATGAAATAATGTCTAGACGCCCAGACGACACCAACAATCTACAAATTGCGGGGTGGAAAATTATAGATAACATACAACGCCAACACACAATTTTGGTAGATACACTTTTTATGTAGATAGCATAATATGACCGAGTTCCTAAAAAATAAAATATTTATTTACCTCATATGAACGGATATTGAGTATAACACACGCAAACCACTTCTGTAGTCATACTAGTTACCCATTCTTGAGCACTGACATCAAAAACCTCTACACCGAATCATATTTGGAGGAATGATGAAATGCTGAACTGACTTCTGTAAAAGAAATTGTAAAGCTTTAATACAAAATCATTAACTAAATATTTAATATTTTTTTACAGAGATTAATTAAAAACAATAATTATTATTATATTCACCAGGTATAATAAATTGTGTTAAAACTGAATACTTAATTTAATCTAATAAGTAGAAAGCAAAAAAAAAAAATAGTTAAAACATTACCATTTAGAAATTAATAAATAATAA